>JABUQX010117199.1:95000-155000 GCA_015478945.1 Trachelipus rathkii | reverse complement strand
AGAATACAGTCGGCGGAGATGTACGTTTCATTGAGAGCGATAATGGGAAAGACATAGAAGGACAACAGAGACAACGAAAAAGAATAAGAGAAGAGTTGGAGTGAAAGGCTTATTGATTAATCTAACAAATGATGCAGCAGATTGACGGTGGTTAAGGGGGACAATCTGGAGAGATATCAAGAGGGAAAGAGTGGCCGAAGAAGAGATGGGAAGGCGAGACGGAGGAAACAGAGACCAAGAGGACAGCACCTAGAAGAGATGGAAAACAGCTCGGATGGAACTCATGAGAAAATGGATTGCCGTCGATGCAGGAGATGAGGGAAGATGGAAGTATTTGAAGATAGAGAAGATCAGAAGAGTGCGGCCCCGCACAGGTCTTGACCCTTCCTGTGACGTTGTTAAAGTTATGTTATTAAAATATTAATATATAATAATATATATTATATATAAATATATATATATATATATATATATATATATACATTATATATATATACTATATTTACCGTATATTATATATATTGTATATATATAATATATATAATATATATATATATATATATATATATATATATAATATATACTATATATATATATATATATATATATATATATATATTATATATATATAATATATATATATATATATATATATATATATATATATATATATATATATATATATATATATATTATATATATATTTATATATATAATATATATATAATAGATATAATATAATATATAATTATATATATATATATATATATATATATATTATATATATATAATATATATAGTTATATATATATATATATATATATATATATATATATTATCAGAATCTTATGAAACTCTAAAAATCATTTGAAATAATTACAAAAGACAGTCATACCAAAATTTTCGTGTTCTATTGCCAGGAATATTTTTCAAAATATTTCCTTAGTGAAAGTAGTGCTTAGAAGTGAACTGGAGAACTGCACATGAAATTTGACACCTTACATACTAATGATTTTTTCACAGAAGGAACCCCTTTGACATCATCGTTAGAAATCCAAATTTTTCACCTTATTTTCCTTGAAGTCACTGATTAACCCTTTTTTTAAGTTTATTTTGAAGGCAATTGAACAAAACCGTCTTTCATGAATGACTATATTGTTCAACTGCTTTCAAAGCCTGCTAAATAAATTATAGTTGAAAGGAAGAGTCAATCCTTAAAACTTTTCGATCCAGTTTTAGTAAAATCGATAAAGAAAAATATCAATTCGACTGTAATGCATGACATGAACTTTCTCTGGCATCGACATTGACGATCAGACGGGAATAAAGGACAAATCACGTTGATAAAATCCGATTGATTTGTATGTATGACAAAAAGTACACGGTTTGTCGCCTAACCATCTTAAATTGCTGAGCATATGAGGAAAATAATTCAATAATTAGTCAAACCTTTTGCCGTCACTCTCATTTACCTAACTTGTTCTCCCGATCAGTTTATTGTTCACTAGCTTCTTTAACAGAGTTTCAAAAGATAGGAACTACTTGTTACTCTCCTTATAATTTATCAAATATTCTATATGATATGAATGTATGGAGGAGTGGCTATTGCTCTATTGGCGAGTTTCTCGTCCCGCATCTCCCCGCTACCTTAAAGCATAAATCGAACGCTGCTTTGCTTCTCTTTGAACAGTGATATAATAATTTTTTCAGCAAATTATTACCGGATCACACATAATTCCAGCAAGTATTTCAAAAGCTTATTTATAAAGAGCAGTCTTATTGTTTGTGTAAGTGTTTTAACTATTTACTACTTTGTTTGAAAGCATTTAGAATAAAAGAGTCTATATATTCGCTATTGACTATACATATTGAAGACGCATATCAGCCGAGACATAAATGTCAACAATCCTAATCCCGTAACTCAGCCAACCCAATAATACTCCATTATTCTATATAATACATACCTAACATACAAATATACTAATATATATATATATATAATTAAATTAATATATATATATAATAATTATATATTATAAGTATTAATATATAATATATTAGAAATATATAAAAAGGAAGTTAATAGTCATAAAAATATATAATAATATAGTTAGTAATCATAAATTACTACAACTGCTTTAATAATACTACTATATTATATATATATTTAGTTTATATTATTTAAAGTATATTAATTATAGTATAATGTTAGAATTACCAAAAATTAATATATAATATACAATAAAAAAATAAAAAATATTATACATACATAGATTTAATTTATATTTTTAATTAATAAAATAAATATTATGAGTTTGTGAGACTGAAAAAAATTTTTTATGACTAATAATATAAAGTAATAATATATATCGTTTTATATAACTTATATTATATATTTATATATATAATCGAATGCAAATAATAAAGTAATTTCTATTAAAAAAATATCTATATTAATTTACGAGTTTTATTTATAATATATAATATTAAAGTTATCTATATCATATTATTATCTATTTACTTTCCATTGGTGTGCTCGTACGACTTTCAATAATTTTCTCGCAATACAATAAATTATCAATTTCCTTGCAATAAAATGGCAGAAATTGGCATCGTATTCCCGATAAAACAGATCTCGTTATATTCTATTTCTTACTCTACACTAGAAAACAATGTCCAAATCGTCAAATTCGTCACTCAGCCCATTCCGCATGCAACGACTAAGAATTTGATATTCGAAGAAATTGCATCTTTCCCGTTCGGGAACTTTCGTTATTGTCTTTCCAACTCTTAAACTGAAGTCGTACAAGAATTCGTTAACGATTTCGGCGACAACTTAAAGGATAAAAATGCCAAAAAGGAAGAATGATATGAAAAATGGTGAGAGATATTATGATAGCAAACAATGTCTACAAATGTATAAAATCTCGAACTCTCTATCCTCCTAATGTCAGTCTTTAATGCATTAATGAGCAATATTAGTATGTTAATATTATATATTATTGATATATTATTATTATTATATCTATTATATAATAATTAATATTATATTAGATTATTATATTATTAATTATTAATTAATATATTATATTATTTATATATATTATTATATTATTATTATTTATTATTATTTATTATTATTATTTATTATTATATTATTATTTATAGTTTTATAGGATTCTTAAGTATTATTATTATTCATTATTATTTAATAATAATTATTATAATTATTGATAATATATATTTATAATTTATTAATTATTTATATATTATTTAATTTATTAATTTAATTAATTATTTTAATTAATGTTATATATATATTATAATATTATTATTAATATATTATAATATTTATTATTAATTATATTGATTATTAATTAATTATTATTAATATTATTATATATTATTATTATATATTATATATATAATTAATATTATTTAATTATCTTAATTATTTATTAATTTATTTATATTAATATTATAATATTATATTAATTAATTTAATTATCAGGGAATAATTTAATTATATATATTTATAATCTATATATATATATATTTATTATTAATATACTTAATTATTATATTTATTAATTATGTATATACATTATTATTATAATTTATTTATTATTATTATATTATTATTTATATATATTTGATATTATTAATATATTATTATTTATATATATATATTTTATTAATTATTATTATTATTATTTATTTTTATAGTATATAATTATATATATTATCTTATAGATTGAACTTAATTAGACTATTTTATTAACATATTAATAACATGCTAAGTATTTTGTCTTATATATATAATATATATATACTTTATCATATACTTATTAATTAGTATATTATTATTACTGTATACCTTTATGCTTGTACCTAATAAATAAATGATAACGATATATAAACTAGATATAATATTAAAAGAAAAAAATAATTATATTGTAGTATATACAATTATATATATATATATTATACAGAATTTTAATTTAATCAATTTTCTAACATTATACAGTGAAATTATAATTCTTTACTTTTATATAATATCGGTAAGTATAAATAATTATATCAAATGAGAAACTATAAACAAATTAATTAGTTATGGAGACGTTCACAAAAAACATTAACAATATAAAATTTAAAAATTATAAAAATATTTTTTTGATACGTGAAAATAAAATTCTATAAATTAAAAATGTTTATTTCATCTATTATATTATATAATATTAATATTTATATACTTGAAGATGTATATAATAATATATTTAATATATATATACAATCATATATATATATTATTTACCTTTTATGATATAATAGTATGAAGAGTATATTCACCATACACTATTATAAGCCTGTCTAGCCATAGTTTAGCAATATGTTTGTAATTTACTTATTGGAATGCATCATCTGACAAATAAATAGTATATTTCCTAGTCACTACCTTAAAACCAACACATATATGAATATAAGATTTAAATAAAACCAAAAATTGCTGATCTGTGTAAGGGTTTTTCGACAGTCTGATCAACAGTTTGACATCTACATCGAATGATAAATTTTTAACCGTCAGTTTGCTGTATGATATTACGTTAAAATATAATAACAGTAAAATCAATTTGATTTTTCTTTCCTGTTCGTCAGTGCAATTCTCAAACGAATTTTTATCTTGTTTCGGTGCTGATCACTTTATATTTCTTTTTTGTTAAGCATATTAAATAAATTTTTACCATTATTCAGTTGATAATTAATTTATTATGTTATTTCTAGCTATGTTACGTATAGTGATTAATCATAATTCATATTTTATTTATAATATATATTTATTAATATATTTATTTATTAATTATATTTATTATTCATTTAATTAATTTTTAATATTCATTATTAATTATTTATATTATAATATTTATCATTATTATTATTTAAACTATTATCATTCTTAATTATTAATTTATTATTTAATTATATATTAATATTAATTAATTACTTATATTATTAATATATTATATTTATTAATATATAAATTAATTTATTATATATTTTTTATATTTTTTTTAATTAATTATTATTTATTAATTATTAATTTATTATTATTATTGTATTTCTTTATTTAATTAAGTATTATGATTATTTCATTTGAGTAATTTATTATTCATTATATCATTACTGAATATTATGTTTATGATTATTATCAATTATTATTACTAATTATTATTTAATTATTATTATTATTATATATATTTATTATTAATATTCATATTATATATTATTTATTTTAATAATATTTAATTATTATTTATTATTAATTATATATATATTATTATTTAATTATAATCTATATTAATATATATATTTCTTTAGTTATTTATTATTATATTATATTACTATCTATTATATTTAATTTTCTACTATTATTTAATATTCATCAATATTACAAGTGGGAAGGGAGAATTGTGATATATATTAAAATTATATATAGTATATAATATAATATAGATAGGTACCTCAGAAAAAATCCTTTATTACTCAAAAATTGAGCATAGTATCTTTTTCCGGAATATATAATGAAATGTATAATGTAATTTAGTTAGTATTATTAATAAATTATCTATTAAATTTTTCTCAGAAATAAAAATAAAAATTAATATTTTAAAATATAATATTTATACTAGAGAGCAATGCAAGTTGTTCGTATACATACTATTCGCATTGCTTTAATTTTCAACTCCTTTACACACTCACGACAGGTATTTCTCTTATATTCACCATAAATCATAGTAATCCCACTTTTTGCTGCTACTCCTTGATACGCTAAGTATATAATTGATATATTAACAATTTAATCACTCATATACACAATTGTCTTTATATTTCCGGTCTTCCTATTCTCAACATCACACTTTTTACAAAGTATTAATTCAATGATCTCCTTCCCATCTTTACCGCCTATTTCAATAGAGCAATACTATTGCATCATTTGCCAGATTGTAATTTCTCAATATCCTTTCTAACTATATATATATATATACTATCCATATAACTATAGAAGTGTATTTAAGGTTCATAAACTATTAATCAATTCCAAAAGTTATCCACTATGATTAGCCAATAGCAGAATGTCTAATTTAGTCATAAAACACAATATCTATTTATATCATTACATTTCACCCTTTATTTATACCTCTTCGCAATTACATAATCTTTACTCTTAAGTTGGCTTTTTACTATTTCCTAATTTATATAATTCATATAATATATATATATATATTATATATATATATAATATTAATATATATATATATATATATAATGATATATATAAATATAATATATATAGATATACTTAAACAAAAAACATAATGTGGGAGAAGGTAGAAAATTCCTGCCTTCTCCGGCGAATTGAACCACATACGTTACTATGTTATTTATGTTTATTTAGTAGAATTATTATATATAGGAGGACATAATATTAACTCGACGCTAATTTTATATAATAACCACTGTAGCCTATCTATTATATACTACTACCTACCCACAAAAAATATACTATAAAACGTTTTATAGGTATAATAATTATATAGCATATTAATATATATATATTAATATAATATATATATATATATATTCTAATAGTATAACAGATAGCAAGATTTATAAATACATAGTATACAATCATAACCTAGGGTAATTATAGTAAGGGGGTAAGTATCAGGTATATATAATCATCCCTAATATATATATTATATATTCTTATTCATATAAATTATATCTATATTGATTTATATATTAATATTATTCTATATATATATATATTTATAATATTTATTTATATTAATTATGATTATATTTGTATTAATAATTATTTATTTATTATTATTATTAATTAGTTATTATTATGTAATTATTAATATAATATTTTATTCATATTTAATTATTATTATTTATTTATTATTATAATTATTAATTTTATAAATTCTATTATTTTGATTTAATTTTTTATTTATTTTAATTCATATATACGATTATTTATATATTATATATTATATAGATTAATTATATTATTATTATTATTATAATTAATTATTTATTTAATATATTTATCATATTTACTTGGCTTTGTTGCCATAGTTATTAAAGCTTTAATTAAGATGATTATTATTTACTTCATGTAGTATTATTATTATTAATTACTATATATTAGAATATTGCAGAACTGGGCAACTGTATAAAAACCTCACAGTCACCTATATTATAACTTTCCAATTCATCGTAATTAAATAATATCTTTACTCTGATAATTATGTCATTATTAATTTTATTTACTTAATACTTTAGTCATAGAACATTTAAGTTTGACAATAGGATAAGTTAATAGAGGGACATATTATTACATAATAACTAATTTTTTAGTTTCTGACGTTTCGTCCGAAACGTACGACCTCTTCTGTAAGTTTCGATTCTTAATCAACTATTTTGAATGAATGTATATTATAATATATATAAGTTCATGATTATCTATAATGATTACAAGAGTACATTACATATAAATATAAATAATTTAGAATTTTTTAGAAATAATAATAAACAGTTTTATAAATTCTAATATTTTATATTTGCGTTTAATATTTCCTAATATCTTTATATTTACTGTTAGTATAAGAGCAGTAAAAATTGATTACACGTAGAAATATATCTAGATTATTCGAAACTCTGTAATAATGTTGTATTATGTATCACGTCTTTATTCAGGAATTCGAAACCGGGCTCAGGAAATATATATTAATAAACTAATATTAATAAATTAAATATATTGACTACCTTACTTACTCTTTCTTCTTGAATATAATTGATTATAGTTAACTCTTTAATATGGTATCTCTATCATTATGTTTTTATTAATCTGATCCTGTAAATACAGTTAAGTTATACTTATAATTTGTTTCTATTATTATTATATTATTATTATTATTATTTATTATTATTTTCATATTTTATTGATATTATTAATATTATTATTATATTTTATTATTTTATTATTTATTATTATTATTATTATATTATTAAGTTATTAAGTGAGTAAGGAAATATTAGTGGGTTTCATCTTTTGTTTTTTTAAAATATATTACATGAATTAAAGAAAGAAAGATTTGATGGTACCGATTGAGATTAGGGATCTGAGAGGAGGGCTAAATGAAGGTAAAGTAGTGAGAAGAATAAAAAAAGCGGCAAAAAATACCCAAAGGATATATTCTCCTCAGTATTCGTATAATTTAATATTTTGTCCTTGTGGATAAATTTTTATGTAATATAATTCGCTTTTGTTTTATGGATGAGTAGCAGGATTATGGATTAGTGTGAACAAAATAAGTAACGATCTCAATATTACAAAATTTTACCAAATAACTATGTACATGTTATATATATTCTTTCTTATTAATCTTTAAAATAGGATGACATTTCTTTATATAACTCTAACCTTGCAACTAGATGCCACGTATATCCAATCTTCTCCTCATTGACTGTAGTATCTCCGAAACTTCTTCTCATAATACATCCGTTAGTCGTTTACTGATATTTGAGATTTACAACCCCGATATTATTTATTCATCGATTTTAGAAGGAAGAGTCAGACCTCCTTTAAAATTGACTCAATGCTATATGTGGCAACTCAATGTGACCTTTTAGGACTGGGCCCGAGTACGTGATATAATTTCTTCAGGCGTGGAGTTTAGATCCTATGTATGTCGAGCATGCCATGGGTGACTGGGCTAACATCCTCTCGACAAATATCACTTATTTTTTATTTTGTAAAGTGTTTCATTATTATTATTTATATTATTATTTACATTAGTTATGGATACATTCTATCAAAGCTTGGCTCCTTAGTATATTTACTTGACTCGATGTCTTGCGATTTTGCCTGCATGTTTATTTATTTGTAGATAAATTTATTATACTACAACAGATTATCAAGACGAGGCTGCCATCGTACAACATAACTACATATTAGTGGGAAAAATTCATATATATATACAAAATACAGTGAAAATAATTTTATTAACTGTAAAAATAACTTTACAACTAAATATTTTGTATCTTCGAAACAAAGTAGGTTACAAAAAATCAATGTGTACAAGATGAACAAAAAATAATCTTTATTAGAATATAAGTAAAGTGGAGATAAACCTTCTAGAAATTAATTTATGACCGTTTAGATATTACTAGACATCCCTGTAAATCGAGTTTAAGGTGTAAACTACTAGATTATTTTATCTTTGAAAAATTTGTAATTTAAGTAAATCTAATATTCAAATAAAAATTGCATTTAAACACAAGCATATTAATTACTTGAGATTTATCATATAATATAAAATATTGTGAATATTATAATTGTTAGCCATATATAATAATATGGAATTAATTAATTAATATATAAAATGAATAAGTTAATATTTGTGATTGTTATTTAATTTCAAAAATAAATTCAATCTTCACAGCACTATTAAACATTGTTAAAGAATTAAAATAAATATAACAAGCACATTAAAGATTGTTATAAGAAATCAATACATAAAAAATATCAATAATTTTTAAATCTTCCAAATAAATCATCTTACATATTTATTTAATTGAATATTTATCTAAGATTTCAATTTTAAATTGAAAGATATTTATTAATTACAAATAAATTCTAAGTATAAGCAAACCAAAACACCTGTAATATAGTTATTGTTTTTTCTCTAACTTTTCAATTGTATTCTCCTTTAGTAATAGCATGAGAATTCTTACAATATCAGAGTAAAAATTCGGTCTCATCATAAAGAGATGTATCTAGTTTCTCTCCGACGTTAATAGAGAATTTCTTTAAGGCATTATCATAATTATCTATTACTCTGAATTGCTAAACTAATGATATATTATGAAACAGAAAATAACAACAACATACATCTAAGCATATCCTATTAGAATCTCAACATTAAAAGTGCACAAAAAATTAGATATAAGAATTAAATACTTAATAATGTATGAAAATACGAGAATATATCGAAAGGAAGAAAAACAAGCACTAGATTGCAGCTATCGTTTATACGAAACTCTAATTAATATTTAAGGATTGCTTATTTTTTTATATATTAATTATATATATATATATATATATATGATGATGCGATAGCTATGTTAGTAAATTTTATAGAACCGAAAGTAGAATGAGGAAAATTAAAGAGGATAAGCAATTCATGAAACCTTGCTAGAAGATTTGAGGTAGAGACATAAGTTCCTGTTAAGAATAATAACCGACTGAAAATACGTTATAAATAAGATGTAGATAGACATCTTCTGACATAACTCTGAACAGCTCTCGCATGTGTTTAATAATTGTTTGATAAGTGGATTATGATACGTTCCAAAGAGCACTGTCGAAAATTCTCACTTCGAGAGTAGAATGTTGATCGGAAAGATAAAGTCTCTTTTGCAAGAAATTTTATATGATTAAGAAATCGCGAACCATTGATCAAAGTAAGATCCGACATAAGATATGTGAGATAAACGTCTGTGAGAAAATCCTCTAGATGACCCCCTAAAGTATCGAAATAAAAATTTTATTCCACAACCATTATAGGAAGATCCTTACCAGGAAAAAATATTCATAAGAATATATAGATTTATGATAAAAAATAATATTTATTAGAGTCTGGGCGATACCTAGAAACTAACTTCTATATAACTTTCCTCTACATTGCAACAATGAACCCTATTCATGCGTTTTTGAAATTTTGGTGCAACCCCTTCATTTATATACCACAGTCAATAATATTGTTAAATATTTTCCTGAATTAAAATATAATATATAATATTTCAGATACGAATACATCCTATATTGTTTACTATAAAGATATTAAATAAATCTTAAGAATATATATAATAAGAGCGTGATAAAAAGAATATGTTCGTATACGCTAATTATAGTATATGAGTATGTTATACTAAAGATTATAGAATAATAAGTACACTTATACCAAGGTAGAAACCAACGTCCCCCTGAGTACCCCAAAAATGTGAAAAGTATAGCTGCCAATATATAAATAAATATTTATCTTAATCCTATATTATATTATATTTTAAGTCAGAGAAGTTTACTATATAGCTTTGTAACTATCTATAAGTGACCCAATACCATTAGTCTATCGTTCTTAACCTCCATCACACTACCCTACCTTTATGATTTACACCAATCTCTCTGGTACCCATATGTATATAAATATTGTATCTATTATACTAAATAGTACTCTCTGATCTAAGCTATAGTAACATCATATATTATAAATATTATTAACTGATAAATATTTAGTCTATTCATTAGTATTCCTTATATTTTATAGAGTTTTAGTCTTTTATTATTATATATATACATTATTTTTTTTATTTATTATCTATCTTTCGTAATATAATTTGTTGAACTTACTTAGTACTATATTTATGCTATTATATATATTTATATAAATTTTATAGTTGTTATATAAAACATATTGTTATTGTATACTAATATATATATACATATAAAACTTACACATTAAAAAGCACTATTAATCACAAAATTTGGGAATCTAATTACTTTATAGTGTGTTAACGACTGAAATGACATCCTAATTCAAATTAATTTATTTCCTGTAAAAATTAAAAGTTTTTTTTAATGTAGGAATCAATAATAAAATCTATAAGCTTGAGATTGACATTCCGTATAATATTATTATTTAACTATTATAAGTACCTGTGTCACCACCCACTATCTCATGACGCCCTTTCCAAAGAAGAGGCATCAGAATAAATATATGAACTCTAGCATAAAAAAAAGGAAAATGAAGTGCTCTTTCCCAATACCTAGCGAAAATCTCTCAGATTGATGCGCAGACGGGAGTCGCTACTATTAAATAATTTAATCAGAATCAAATTGAATAAACTCACTGAAATTTTTTTTTTATAGTTTATCAGAAAAAGAAGTAGCTGAAAAGATTGCATAGATCATAGGCTGAACATTAACTGCATATTAGTCTTTTTTTCTATTTTTCAGCATAATTGCTTCACACAAAAAGTCAGTTGCGCAAGCCAAATCACCCCTTGTTGCCAGTAGGAAAATGAGCGAGAACAGTAGTTTGAGTGTTTGTACGGGTTTACGTAGGAGTGCTCAACTCCCTTTGAAACACTTGCCTCATTTTTTTTATAAACGGACTATGATTATATGTAGATAGAGAGAGATTTCAGCAAATCCTGGCAACGTTGCATTTAGGTGGATATTTTTGAGACTCTTTTTTTAATGTAGACTTTTTTATGAAATTATTTGTGATATATATTTTGCAATGTGTACGGTTTTTTAGGCTCTCCAGCCGTCTTTAGTTAGTTTGTTTTTAGCCTCTCTTTGAGGTTTAAATCATTTGATTCTTCAACTATTGTCAATTCGATATAATTATTAGATATGTATAGATTATTTAGAATTTATGTATAGATTTCTTAATACATTATTATTTATGTAATATTAAAGACTCACTCCTATCTTTAAAATAATTTAAATAAAAATCTTATATTGAAAAAAAATATTTATTTACGTATAAAAAATACAGTTACATTTATCATCATAAAATTGAACTTTAAAAAAAATCTCATATCTCTATATTTAAAGGGAACAAATTATTAGGCGTGTTTCTGAATAATTCTTTTCAAATAATTTAAATGTTTATTTTCCATGATAAATTCCTCCAATAATAACTTTGTATACATTCCCATCATTGGTCTTTCAAGTTTTTAATCAATATTGCCGGAGTAACAATCTCTGAACAAAATGCAATAAATATTTCATAAATAGAAGCCTAACCAGACTTACAATAACGTAGAATGCTGTATAAAAATATCCTATACTCTAACATTCTCAACTTTAAATCACTTAAGGAACTTAATCCTTGAAATATGAGTGATAACTGAATGTAGATTTTCATACCACATTTGAGTAATGAGATTAGTTCATTTCCATCATTACATTATCTAATATTGGTATTTATTGCAAACATCATATCTAATACTTGTATCTTTCGTTTGGTAATTTAATATTATAATGTAATATATATTTATGTTAATTATTATTGAGATTATGATTTATATTATGGAATTTATATGATTATTAATTATTATTTAAAACGAATCTACGTTGCCTATTTCAATTATATTATTAATTACTTATTATTATCTATTTATATATTTTTTATATTATTATTAATTAATTTATTATAATATATTAGTATTAATTAGTATAGTCAAAATCTCATAATATTTTAAATTTAATTTATATCTAAATATTAATTTAAATTTACAATTTTATTATATTATAATTATTTAATTTTAGTATGTACAATTTTTATAGGAAAAAAAATCTAATATATATATTATTATTTAATATTATTATTTATTTATTAAATTAATATTATAAATTTTAATAATAAATATTAATATTATATATAAATATATATAATATATATTATATATAATTATATAATAATGTAATATTAAATTAATTATAATTATAAATTATTATATTATATGTAATAATTAAATAAATATAATTTAATTGAATTTTAATAATTATAATATAATGATAATATATGTTATTATAAAATGTAATTAATAGGAATTAAATTTAAATATTATATATATGTATATTCATTTAATTTAATATAAAATTATATTATATTTATATTTAATTTATTAATAATATTATTATAATAAATAAATAAAAGATAACATATTTTTTATTTTAATTAATTTATAAATTATTGTATTTTCAAGTTTTAAATTTATTATTTAATGTTATATATAAAAATTAAATTTTAAATTAAATTTAATAATTATAAATTTATTATTTATATAAAATGTATAACTTATATGTAATATATTATAATATATTATATTAATTATTATAATTTAAATATATGTTTTCTAATTATTTTATAGTGATATACGAATGTGATAATTAGAATATTATTCAATATGATTCATTGTATTTTAAGATTTTATTAGATTCCATGATATTTATTTATAGATCTTTATTATTATTAATTATTATTTAATTATTATTATTCATTTCTTTAATTATTATGTAATAATAATAACATTAAATTAACATATATATATAAATTATGGAAAATTTGTTATTATACAGATATTGGGGATCGCATGATTATATTTGCTCAATTCTTTATCTATGTATATATACAATTATTTAGTATTCTCTAAGGATCGCTATCTTCCATGTTAATATAATAGGTGGATGATGAAAAAATACAAAAACCGATATCCTTATTATTTCATTATAATTATTATCTGATCTAATTGAGTCGCGATAGCCACCAATATATTTATATTTGCATTTATTCCTCTCCATTCTATTTTCTCAATCTTTATCTATATCTTCTCCTCCAAATTATCTAATTTTACTTTACCCATAATAGGGTCATCTATACATAATCTATTTTACAATTAATATTCACGCGATATAAATTGTGTTAATTCTCCTTATTGTTTTATATAAATACTTGCGTCTTATAATTAATACTAATATGTCTTTTATTCACTACATTACCACTTCATGACTCTCTATAATATAGAATAATATATAAATATATCTCTTTCTATATATTAACAGATTTATTCATATAATGATATCTTCTCTCACTTTACTTCTACATAAATACAGGTTGTCAATTTATAATTAACTAATATATACAATTCTAATATCATATCTCTTTTCCTTCCACTCTCTCACTTTGTTTTAACACCCTGTGCTCACTGTTCATCATATACTGCATTGTTATACTGAACCTCTCTACTGACTTATTAATATGTACCTTTGTTATCTTTATATAAGTAATATCTATCCGCCTAACCTAACATATTATAGTTAGTTATGAAGCTTCGTCATCGTTCTCAAACGTATAAGAATATTGAATTTTAATCTGTAACTTTTGCTTCCCTCGTTCGCATTTCTTCTTTATTTATTAATCTATGATCTATATTCATAAGTACTATCCCATATTGTAGTTCAATAGTAAATTCCTATTTTTTTTACTTAGTTAATTTGGAAAGACTAAACTAATGTGATAATTTTTTCCTAAATGTTACTGTGTCAGTAATTTAGACAACCGTAAAATAATTACATATTTATCAATACTATTTAATTAACACTTGGAAAATTTTAAGAACCGAATTGATATATCTGATTCCTCACAATGCAACTATATTAATAAAAATATATTTATCTAAAAATCATTTGACATTGTACGCATCTTAAATTCGATCATATATAAAATCTTTATAATTAATAAACCTATCACTTTACAATAAAAATAATTATGACACAATTGTAAAGGTTTAAGACATTATTGTCTATGTAATCTTAACAACAATATTATATTTGGGTACATAAATTTTTTATATATAACTTATCATATATTAAAATTCATCTATAAATTGCGGGCTACCTAATCTATACGCTCTTAAAATGCACTATAATTATCCCATTTCTAATGTATGACCAGTGTGAGTTTGTATCTTTTTTTTAAAAACTTTAAAAATGAGATAATTATTTTGTGGTCCTATGATTAATACATCCAAATATTATAACTTGGCATTTACAGCTTTCTCCAAAGTTCATTTTATAGACGGTAATAAATTGTTTATATTTTTTAAAGCATTTTTAGGAGTCAAACTACTTGGAATTAAGAAAAGCACGTATTCTATATAATCAAACGATGCTTTATTTTCGAAAATCCTTTAAGAAATTTGCATTCCCATGTTTCCATGAAAATATTACTTAAAACGGTGGAAATTGGTTAATCTATATTAAGACCTCTAATTTTGTTTTAAAAATGTTCTATTGAACTCAAAGAAAGCATTCAAAAATGAATAAATTTATTAACTTTTTTAGTATTAGAAAGAACACTGAAAACTTAAATTCAAAATCCAAAGAAGATTTTTCAAAAAGTTTCAATGTCAGATCAACAGGCAAATTGTGAACACAGATTTCAGGTCATAGTTAACAAAAACTTTATTCTTAAAATATATATCCCCTAAGTTATCTATAAAATCATTTGATTTTTATTACAAGAACGCGAAGATATATGACTAATCAATTCTGTAAGTTCTTGCAATCCATGAAGAAAGTTTAAATCTATACCATCAATATTATAAAAATGAGAATACGTTTTTAAGCATATCTTGAAATTTGACCTTTTACCACTTTATAAAAATTTTTCTTTTTTTTGGGAAGTACGATTTATTTTTATTCATCCAATAAAACTTTTTTCCCTCCTCACGAAAAGCGTCTGTTACGAAAATACTTGAAAATTTTCGTCGAAACTTGGGTGCATTTCACATCAAGAGTTTCTTGTATATACAGTTGAAAGTTTAGTATCATATCTGTTAGCGATCCTTTATAACTTTTGCAGCTTTTGGATATCCGAGAGAGCATAATATAATACTAGACAAACACATCTCACTCAACTTACTTTTTTCACCCATCGATATTCGCTATCTCATCTCACATCTCAAGTGGTTCGTATGCGTACATAGAAGCCAAAACAAATCAAATCATACTGACTCGTGTGACCTTATTATATGTTAAATTTTATTCTAGGATAACATTAAATGACTTGATATTAATAAATATATAAACTAGTAACAAAATGACTAGCAAGGCTCCTATACCTAAACATTAATAATATAAACGAATGAAAAAATGAAGACCAAATTCATATCTCTAATATATAATTCCCTAATTTTTCCTTCAAACATTTTTGGTTTTTAAATCATATGCATTTTGCATTTCTTGAAGCACACCAAAACGTTATGTTAATTTATAAATAATTATTAATGACCAACTTATAAAGTAAATTAACCTAAACTGGACGATGATAAAATATCGGTCTTTATATTTCCTGTATCGATATTGATTATTTCAATCGATGCTGATTATTTTATTGATTCTGATACTAATGAGATATACATTCTTTTTATTTTATTTTTAGTGTCAAGAAAAAGGAATTTGAAAGTGATCAATATGACTGATAACAGGCACTCGCTTCTTCCATATCAAAAATATAAGAATATAATTTAATAATGAGTAATATAAATGTATATAATAATAAGAAAGATAATTTGAAAAAAAAAATTGGAGGTACAATAAATAAAATAAATCCCTTAACGAAAATAAAATCCTATTTTAAACAATCTAATAGTAAAAGTAAGCCTTTTGAAATTCAAGCAAAATAATAGAAGAAACTTTAAATGAAAATTGAATTATCCAAAGTATTAAAAAGACTACAGAAGCAAGGACTTTTCGTTGCAGTTCAAATGCCAATTCGTATTCTATCTTCGAACATTGAAAAGTCGCATCCGACCCTCACCGATTTTCATGAAACTTCGTATATAAAGTTACCTTAACATAAAACTACCGTCTTGAAAATTTGAGGTCCGCGCAGAATTCCCCACCCCAGTTTTGGGGTTTTTGGGAACCTCACTTCTTCAAAGATCAATAACTTCAATTCTACTAAAGAAAGAATAAAAATTCACAGTGTATATGTTATAGGTAAGTAACAGCTTTATCAAAATGTATAGAAATATAAAATCTGGTCAAATTAAATAAAAATTTTATAGATGTTCAATTTATTAAAATATCCCCCCACTCCCTCATTCGACCGGTATTTAAAAAAGATATTTTTCTCGTTAAAGTTTTAGACAATCTTTTATCATATTAATGATTAATTTAAAAATTTCTGAATTTTGCTTTAAGTAAATACATATTAAATTTAAATAATATTAATTCCTGAAAACATGTACTGTTGCACTAAAATGTATCTCAATTATTATTTAAAAAATTATTTTATTAAAAATTAAAATATTAAAATTATTAAAATTATATGCATTATTATTACTTAATATTTTTTTTTTATCAAATCAATAAATAATAAATTTAGACATGAAAATGTCTTGGAATTACAAACCTAATTCACAGTTCTACTGAACTAACAAATTTTTTTGATATATAAATATATATATATTATTATATAATATTATATAAATATAATACTATATATATATTATATATATTATATATATATTAATAATAATCGATAATTTATATATATAGTATAGATATATTATTATTATATATATATATAATATTAAGATATATATTATAATATATATATAATATTTATATATATATATATATATAAATATATATAAATAATATATTATATATAGTATATATATATAATATATATATATGTAATATTCATATAATTTATATATATAATAATATATATATTATTATATATTTATATATATATATATCATATACTTTATATATATATATATATATATTTATATTATATATATATAGAACAGAAACGATAGAATTTTTTATATTCGCGAAGATGAATACGGAATACAAATAATTTTTTTTTATATTCTGCAAAAACGTAATACGAAAATGAATATTTAGTTTGAGATTGAATTATCTATCATTCAACATAAATATTAGTTATCTTTAAGTTAACTATTTTATGTGCACCAACGTTATTTCTTATAAGAGTTTGGACCTTGAATAGCTACTGTATTCCAGGAATTGCGGGAACGTAGGCACACTCTTACATGTGCTCCCACCATTCCTCTTATCCAACCAGCTAACCCTTTGCGAAAGGAGTTTTTAACAAACTTCTATATATTCAAATCCTATAAAAGATAAGTTACATTTGAGGAACAAGAACTTTTCTACTCGTTTCGCTGCGAGCCAAGAACGTTTTTCATAAAAAATAAGAACAGCTAAAAAGGCGCTCGCTTGCAACAATTGAGGTGGGGGCAAGCAAGATATGACCTTGCTAATACATCCATATTAAGATATTTACTCAAATAGTTTTTCCACCATTCAAGTGGATTATTCTCCAGAGGATTTATTTTTCGTTAAGATATATCTGAATGTTTTTTTATGAAATTTCCTGTGATAAATATTTCTGTTCGTCATCACTACTAGAAGAAAGAATATTGCTCATGGCTTCTGATAAAGTTATGTTGGTTGAAGCTGAAGGCTCTTTTTTCTTAGGTATAGTTTCTTCAGTTTTAAATTTTGGTTGTGCCTTCGTTGTACTTTGAATGTGTCTTCATTTTCTGTCCAATCGTGCTATTATGTTCCTCACAGTTTGCTAGTAAAACGTGTTGTTTTATATCTATGTTCAACTATTTACTTGTGGCATAGGAAATCGTTATTTTCCACAGACCAAACCGCTTTGTAATTTCTTCCAAGTGGTTTCTTTTTATTATCATCACTCCTGCTATCCTTCATTGTAATGAAAGTAGTTTCAACTATTTCCGCCGTGGCGGCAAAGATTCGTATTTGTATGGATGATAAATTTTAGTAAACGGCCTAATAAAAATATGCGGAAGATTCCCTATATACGGAATACGAATATGAAATATCGGCATCTCTTATATATATATATAATATAATTATAATATATTATATAATATAAAAGTTTGTATATATAAATATATATATATATATATTTATAAATATATAATTACTATATATCTATATATGGAGATCCTCCATGACCGATCATGGCTCAGAGATTGGTCATGCTGGGCTGAAAAAATCAGCATCATGGGAGACCATGAGAGGGCCCTGTCATATATATGCCTCAATGTTCAAATGGAGTTTGAATGGGCGGAATGAATATGAAGCAGCTAAAAAATATATTATACAAACTAAATAAAATTGTACCCTTGGTATTATATTTGGCTTAAGATTACATATAACAAAATCAAATGTTTATTAAGAATATTCACTCTTGAAGATAGCAAGTAAAACTAGTAAAGTGGGAGTTCATATAAAAATATGGATTAGATCTTTCAGTAAGGTGTTATGAAACCGATAAGCATCTCTTTGGAGCCGAAGTACGAGTCTTTACTATCAGAACTAAATCAAATAAAGATATGGCGAACAAATTGAGGGGAAAGTGGCAACGGCAAAAAAAAAAAATTAAAAAAAAAAAAATATACATTAAATAAAAAAAAAAAAAAAAAAAAATAAAAAAAAAAATATAAAAAAAAAAAAAAAATAAAACATAAATAAAAAAAACACATTAAAAAAAAAAAAAAAAAAAAAAAAAAATAAAAAAATAAAAATAAAAAAAAAAAATAAATAAAAAAATAAAAAAAAAAAAATAAAATAAAAAATAAAAAAAAAAAAAAAATAACAAAAAAAAAAAAAAACAAAAAAAAGAAAAATAAAAATTAACAAATAAAATAAAAAAAAAAAATCAAAAATAATAAACAAAAAAAAAAAAAATTATTATACTAAAATAAAAAAAAATAAAAATAAAATAAAAAAAAATAATAAATAAAATTATACAGTAATAATTTATATATAGAATATATATAATATAATAAATATACTATATAATATATTTATTATTTAAACACCATGACTATTATTTCTCTTTGAAAAAATGGAAATAAATAAATAGATAATTACATATGTCAAACGCGGGGATATATCAGATACATAGAGTTGTGATATTCTCTTTGTATTTTAAAGCATTTTGAATATGGTACGATTATCTAATAGCGTTACGAAAGCGCAAAAATATATTATATTATGATGGAAAGTTTTGTTAGTAATACAAACAAAGAAAAAGATATACCCAGTATCTGCTGAAATAGCTTACTCTGCTTATTTCGGGTGAAAACTAGTGGATTCAAAAACAAAATTGAGGCCCCACATAAAAATCTAGAACCAGTATATTTTGGATATTAGAAGTATAAAAATATGAGTTACAACCATATAGCATATTTCTAAGTTGTAGATTGTGAGCGACGAATGGCTTGCTCAATATAAAAATGTGGTTCCAATTCCAGGAAACAATTTAACAATCTAAAAGCTTTTGATAAATTATATACTGAGACCTAAAGGAATACAAAGAGATGAGAACATCCATAGAGGTGACATGGCTTAGCACATAAGCACATGAGGAAACAAAATATATAATTAAATATAATCCTAACTATCCAATTTACAAAACCGGAGATCCATCCAATAGGGATGGATAAGACTATATTAAAACCAAATAACTAATGGAACCATCAATAATGGTAATGGTTACCTCTTCATTATAGGTATTTTGGGGATGAAGTCATAAGTAAGGAGGAGGTAATGGGTAGAGTGAGAAAGTTGAAGAATGTTAAATCTGATGGTATAGATGAAATTACTGATGAAATGATCAAGAACTGATGCGAAATGGTGATTGACTGGATTTGGAAGTTGTTTAACAAAGTGTTATGTTAGGGTATAGTTCTGAGGGATTGGAGGAGAGCAGTAATAGTACCCCTTATATATGGCTAAGGGGGATAAGGGTTACTGTAGGAATTATAGGGGAATTAAGTTTATTGAGTGTTGTAGGGAAGATATATGTTGGTGGTTTGGTCAAAAGAGTGCGTTGAGTGACTGAAGGACTGATTGGTGAAGAGCAAGGTGTGTTTAGAAGTGATAGAGGATGGATGTGTGGATCAAATTTACATTGAAACAAATGATTGAGAAAATGAGGGAAGAGAAAAATAAATTGTATAAGTTTTATGGATTTGCAACAGGCGTATGATAGGATTAATAGGGAAGCTCTATGGCAGGTGTTAGTGATATATGGTGTTGGTGTTGGCTTCTGAATGGAATAAAAAGTATGTATGATGATAGTGAAGCATGTGTAAGAAGAATAAATGGAGTTGAAAGTGATTGGTTTAATATTAATAGCGGGGTGAGACAGAGATGTGTTGTCTCCTTGATTATTTAATTTGTATTTGGATGAGGTTATGAAAAAATTAAAGGGGGGGTGGCAGGGGATGGTGTTAAAATGATGGAGAATAGAAGCGAGTGGAGGGTGCCCTACCTATTATATGTGGATGTGGATATGGTTTTGTGTGGCAAATTTTAAGAGTTTGAAAGGATTGGTAGAGAGATTTGGCAGGGTGTGTAAATGGAGGCGTTTGAAAGTAAACATAGATAAGAGTAAAGTTATGATTGTGAGTGAGGACAGTCTGCAGTGTGGTTTTGTTAGACGGTGAGAAGCTGGAAGAAGTGTCTAAGAGTTTAAATATTTAGGACATATGTTGGACGATAAGGGAATGGATGATGGCCTAGTGGATAGAGCGCCCAGTTACTGTTAACTCAGCGACATGGAGTCTAGTGTTCGAATCCCGCTGATGGAGAATAAAATCTCCCTCGACTTAACTGAGTCAAAGGAGATTTTACTCTCCATCAGCGGGATTTGAACGCTGGACTCCGCGTCGCAGAGATAACAGTAACCGAGCGCTCTTGAAAAGGGTCCAGCTCGTGAGTGGTGGTTGACTGTAAAAAAAAAAAAATAGTAGGAAAGTTGTGAATAGCAGGAAGGTGGCTGGTGCAGATAAATCGTTAGTGGATGTAATGGGACTGTCTTGAGTGCGCTAGCTAGGGTCTTTTTACATGAGGGTATCTTGTTACCTGTGTTAATGTATAGTAGTTAGACTATGGTCTGGAATAAGAGGTATAGATCTAAAGTACAATGTGTTCAGATGGACAATCCTAGGGGTGTGTTAGGTGTGAGAAGAGTTGATAAAATGAGGAATGAATGTATTAGAGTTGTGTGGTGCAAAGAAAGGGGTAAATGAGAGAATAAATGAAAGTACTGTACGTTGAGATGTTTTGGTGATGTGGAAAGGATGGATGATAGTTGGTTGGTTAAGTGGATGTATAGTGGTGAGTGTGTTGGGAATCGACTGACTGGGAGGTCGAAGAAAAAGTGGATAGAGTCAGTAAAGGAATGCCTGGAGGAGAGAAATGAGTTTGGCAAAGGTGAGAAGAATGGTCCATAATGAGTGAATGGCAGGGTTTTGTGAGGGGGTATGGTTGTGGCCAACCTGGGCTCAGTAATGAACCCCATATTGACGAAATGTCATAGTGAGAGTCCGTTGTGGTCCCGTGAAGTTCTAGGGTGGATTTTCTGACTGACGAGTTCTCACTAAAGGTATAAAGGGGGTGGTAAGGCTGGGCTTTCTTTTTAGACTTGCATCATATTCTTCTACTATTCTGTTCCCAGTGCATGTTACGCACCTTACCCCCAGTCTTGAGGAAAGAAGTGGGTGATATATATATATATATATATATATATATATATATATATATGAAGAGATTATATATATATATATATATATATATATATATATATATATATATATATATATATATATATATATATATATATATATATATATATATATATATATACCAGGTATCCATAAAACAATGTCCCAGTTTCAATACTTTTTTTATAACAGCGTAATATACAATATTCACAGCATATCATACATCAAAGTGAGGAGTAAGTCACATAGTTTCGGATATGCACATGTGCCAGAGCGAGTCACTGATAGGTTTACATACGCACATGCTAGCGTTCAGATGTAACCTTCTCTAGTGCGTGCGCCACACACTGACAATGGCTAGTCCTGAGCGTAAAGCTTTCTGTGTTCTACAATTTGCTAAGTGTATCTGTAGTTACGGTTCCAATGTGATCCTCCATGTGGCAAAAACATTCGCCGATGGTATAGGCAATTTGCAACTAATGGATGTCTTTGTAAAGGCAAATATACAGGATGTGGACCATGGCAGGGCCTCATTCCTTCGTAGTCCTTAAGAAATCTGTTTAGAGAGCAAGTCACAAACTGCAGGTGTGGAAGGTGTTAAGGAAACGTTTACACATGCATGCATACTGGTTACAGCTTGTACATGCTTTAAAACCCGACGACTATGCTCTATGGTTTACCTTTGCCTGTGCAGTGTTAGGTCGAGATGATGACCTAGATCGTGTAGTGTTTAGCGATGAGTCCACCTTTCATCTCAGTGGTAAGGTGAATGCTTATAATGTTCGTATCTGGGGGTCTGAAAATCTGTATGAACTTGTAGAATACGAACGTGATTCCCCAAAGGTTAATGTTTTCTGAGGCATATCCCGATGCCAGGTCTATGGACCTTTCTTTTTCGCAGAAGCAACCGTAACAAGGGTCGCCTATCGATATGTTACAACAATGGCTCTTTCCACTATTATTAGAGGATGAAGCGGTAAACTTTATATGGCACCTAGAAGGAGCCCCTCCACATTGGAGTCACATAGTGGGAGCATGGTTAAATGACGTATTCCCAGATTGTTGGATTGGTCATAATGGTCCAGACGACAGAGCTCTACATCTCTGGCCCCCCCAGTCCCCGGACTTAACGCAATGCGATTTCTTCCTATGGGAAGTTATGAAAGATCATGTCTACATCCCACCGATGCCCAATGATATGCCAGAGTTGAAACGCAGAATTGAACACCCCTTTGCGTCCATTATGCTGGATCTGTTAACCAATGTTTTGGAGGAATTGGATTTTCAGCTGGATGTGTTCCGTATAACGAAGGGGGCACATATTGAACATTTGTAGGAAAAACTCTGTTCAATGACCTTCACTTTGATATATGATATGCTGTTGATATTTTATATTACTCTGTTATAATAAAGCATTGAAACTGGGACATTCTTTTATAGACACCCGGTATATATATATATATATATATATATATATATATATATATATATATATATATATATATATATATATATATATATTATATATATATATATATATATATATATATATATATATATATATATATATATATATATAATGTCTTGGTCTGAACAAAAAAAAAATTCTCAAGGATTCATGAAAGGCGGGTAATACTGGTGCCCCTTTTCTTCAATTTTATTACTTAAACTTTAGGACTAGCATAGGATGAAAATAAATCAAATGAACTGATGTGAACATGCAAGCATTATTTTATGTAGCATAGAGTGAAATGTTTTCATGATGTTTTAAGTTGTTGTTCCAGTTTTCCTACTACACAGTTCTTCTTTCCTAATAAATAAATTTAAAGAAATCAAGAAAAAAAATATTTCATTAATGTTAATCTTTATAATAAAAAAAGATGTAGAGTTTGTCCTCAAATTGACTAACTCCATCCCAGACCCCAGCCCTTAATGTATGCAGACCAACTTCTTAGTCCTGATAAAGACCAATTATAGAGATTATTATTAAAAGATATTTTATATTTGAATTTAAAGAATTAACTAATTTTTAAATATTAGCACCAAATTGGTTAAGCCTCTCTCTACAACTTCTTGTATTTTAGGTGCCACTTCAATCAAACGGAGAAAATTAGGAACTATCCAAGCAAAGAATCCTATTAGTACATTGAATGAGCTTTATCCAGGTTTGGAGTATAAATTAATGGGCCAATCGGGTCCTTCACATGCCCCAACATTTACTGTCAGAGTAGAGGTTTGTATATTACAGGTCTGTTTTGTCGTAGTAAACAAGTATTTTAATTCGGTAATTGTTATAATTTTAAAAACAGTTAAATGGAAAACCTTTTGAGGCTTCTGGTAGAAGTAAAAAGCTTGCGAAACATCTGGCTGCAGAAACTGCTTTGAGGTCATTTGTGCAGTTCCGAAATGCAGCTGATGTGGCTCAAGCTCTTGGAAGTAATTCTCCGAAAGGACTCGATTTTGCTGAAGACAGTTCAGACAGTAACTTCGGTCTCTCGCCACAATCTGTAAGTTCAGCATTATGAAAGATGTTCTTTTAATTATGCAAAATTCCTTAGACATAACAATAATTGAAATGTCAATAAATTGCATTAAATTTTTTGTAACGATGTCATTTTAAAACTTAAAAAAAATTCAGTTATAATTAACCGTAGGTCTGAAACTTAAATTTATTAGAAATATATATATATTATAAATTTATTAGAAATATATTATAAATTAGAAATATATATATTATTTTATTAGATTCATTTGTATTTATAAATCCGGGCATATTTTTAGGGGGAATTTTTATTTGTAGTTTAAATCTATGTAAGAAACCTTTCCATTAGCCTTGAAGATTCCACTCGTGTGATCAAGTAGATATACATTATGTTCCACCTGACTATTCACAATTGGTGGTATTTCTAACTACATAAAATATACACTAGACACTATATAACATCTCTAACATTAATTTCTTTTAATTATAGTAATATAGTTACAGATTAAAATATTTCATTAATTAATCATAATGATATATATATATATATATATATATATATATATATATATATATATATATATATATATATATATATATATATATATATATATATATATATATATATATATATATAAAGATTGTAACAAGTGTAGTGTGAAATAACTTTCATTTCATTTTTCTAATTTCTATACTCTAAATCTTGGATTCTTTTAGGTAATCTACGTATGCTATTTCCTTCTGTAGTATATTAGTTATCATTGTAGACTTTAAGTTTTGTAGCCTAGTAATTGAAAGAAAATAATCAAAACAACATTACAGTAGCTTATCAAATGACAAGGGTTCATTATATAATCCCAAATTATTCACTTGTGTTTAGTCTGATGGGAAATGTATATTTTTTGGTTGCAAAAGTAGAATTTTGAAGGTTGTGGCCTGGTTTTTTTCGCCTTGTATTTAGCTATTGATAAAAATTCCCAACGAGGGTATGTTAGTTTTGTGAAGGGGTAAGCTTAAATGGTTACAGAAACAGTCGAAGCAAGGAGCTGGTTCTAATAAACGTAGTAAGGATGGTTCAGAAGGAGGCAAGGGACCGAAAGCAGCACCTTCGCAGACGGCCAAAAACCCGATTATGTTGCTCAACGAGCTTCGACAAGGTGTGGAGTACAAGATGCTTCATGAATCGGGCGACCCACATGCGAAGACTTTCAAATTCAGCGT
Organism: Trachelipus rathkii; assembly: GCA_015478945.1. Taxonomy (NCBI): domain Eukaryota; kingdom Metazoa; phylum Arthropoda; class Malacostraca; order Isopoda; family Trachelipodidae; genus Trachelipus; species Trachelipus rathkii. The sequence continues at coordinate 128,068 of JABUQX010117199.1, read as the reverse complement.
TTCTGTTGATGGACAAAACTTTGAGGGCACCGGTAAGATAACTATTTTTGTGTGCACTATACTAAATGAATTTATACTTGGTCGCTCACTGCCGTGTAAGTGATTAAGTATTGTCTTTTTTAATTGTAAGAATTATTTGGGATTTTCATTTATAAAAGCTTTGTAACAAATTATTATGGTCATCTATTTTGGTAATTGTAATGGTTTAATAATGGAAAGTGTTTTGGAAATGATAGATTTAAGAAATTTTAACTTTTTATATAACTGACAATTTCTTCATAGTGTAGTGATAATTAGAGAATGGGAACTGTATATTTAGATTGTATAATAATACATTAATTTTGATGATCAAGGATAATTTAAATGCAATTAGCCTGAAGCTCTTATTCAAGTCGTATATATATATATATATATATATATATATATATATATATATATATATATATATATATATATATATATATATATATATATATATATATATATTTTTCTATATATATATAACTATATATATATATATATATATATATATATATATATATATATCGGTATAACGCTTATTACTTCACGATAGAATATTAAATTATAGGCTAAATATTTAACTAGTGTCATGATACAAAAGTCAATAAAGTTGAGTTTTGTAAGGTATGAGTTCCAAATCTGTCTTTTCATAATGAGTATAAAAGTCTTCCTTCCCCCCACATGAAGTTAAAAAAAATTCCAATGTGTTTTTATTTCATTAAGTTGAGATTATTATTCGTTATTTAATATATTCAGCCATGTTTGAAGTTTTATATTATGCTGAGCCATGATATAAAGGCTAAAGATGAATTTACTTGTACTATTTTAGTTAGAGGTATGAATAAGATTTTTATAATGGAATTTTACCTGTGCTCAATTATATGGAATAAAATAGTAATTAATATTATAACAGGAAGAGGATTAAGCAGAGTAAGGGGAAAATGCGTGAGAGATGAAATTATATCGGCATTTGATCCGTGATTAGTTTAATGCTAGACATACCTAATAGGAAATAAGAGTTTGGAGGAAGGTGTCAAACTTTCAGTATAATTGAAATGGCTACACTTATGGTATGTTGCTATGAGTGAGAGAGAGAGAGAGAGTACTGTAATTATTATTCGGACTTTTATATTTCGATGTTAAATGAATGTTATTTGATTTGTTCTTTTAACTTTTCTCGTCTGATAAATTAACAAAATATTTAGCATTGTATAATTTTTGGAACATTAATTAGTAATTAGTTTAATTTTTTTGAAGCATAGTAAAATAACAAATAGAATCTCTCGATTTAATAAAGGAAATTCGGTTAAAAGAGTTTCCAGTCGAGCATTCTCTCTCTCTCTCTCTCTCTCTCTCTCTCTCTCTCTCTCTCTCTCTCTCTCTCTCTCTCTCTCTCTCTCTCTCTCTCTCTCTCTCTCTCTCTCTCTCTCTCTCTCTCTCTCTCTCTCTCTCTCTCTCTCTCTCTCTCTCTCTCTCTCTCTCTCTCTCTCTCTCTCTCTCTCTCTCTCTCTCTCTTTCTCTCTCTCTTTCTCTCTCTTTTTCTCTCTCTCTCTCTCTTTCTCTCTTTTCTCTTTTCTCTTTCTCTCTCTCTCTCTCTCTCTCTCTCTCTCTCTCTCTCTCTCTCTCTCTCTCTCTCTCTCTCTCTCTCTCTCTCTCTCTCTCTCTCTCTTTCTCTCTCTCTTTCTCTCTCTCTCTCTCTCTCTCTCTCTCTCTCTCTCTCTCTCTCTCTCTCTCTCTCTCTCTCTCTCTCTCTCTCTCTCTTTCTCAGGTTTGGTGAATAGCAAGAATTTTTTAAGATTGTTTAATTTTCTAATTGTGGTTTATTGCATTAAGTAAGAATGGTGAGACGAAAGGTTAATTTACACTTTAACTTTAGAACTGTTGAAATTGGGAATCGGGACAGGGCTTATTTATGCTTGATGTAATGCGAAAACTTTTAGTATAATTTTTAATCTTGTTTTCTGTTATCTGCGGTGGGTACGTTATTGTCCTATTAAATATATACTTTTAACTTGCACTGCACTTAATGTTTCTGAAAAGTTTGGTAGTTTGAATATAATGACAAGTTAACAAAATTTACTGCTTAGCAGGGAAAGACTTAAATTTATATTTGGCAAGTGATTGAAAGGAGTTAGGATGAGGATGTGCCTCAGTATGTTGAAACTGACAAAATTTGACATTCAAAAGTCATCATTGTAGATTTGATTCTTTTTCATTTTTAGGCTTTACTATTTCCCCTGCCTATGGTAAGTTAGGTGTGAAATCTCGAAACCTCCCCTTCCTTTTAGTTTTAGAAGATCAATCGGATAATTATCAAATATATTTGTAGTCTCATTGACTTGGATTCTTTCTTCTCGCAAATTGAAAAGGTTTTGATTTGTGTTACTTAGCAGTGCTGTCAATGTGGTCTTTTTGTGAGAGAACTTATTTTGTATAAAAGTTATGATGGTTTAAAAAATCGCTTATCTTTCCTCTTCTGTCTCTTGGTTATTGGATTCTAATTCTTGGTCTATTTGTCAAATATTTCCTGCCTTTAATATTCTTCGACTCGCATTATTTGTACTGTTCTACCATGTTTTATATCACATTCAGAAATATATAGTACTTGAAATATAGTTTGATACATTTTTAAAACTACAAGTATTTATTTATTTTTTTTTTATTATTGAAGTAGTTTTAACATGCAGTCTTGATGTTTTTTTTTTTTATTATTGATAACCCTAAAACTTAATTTTGAAGATATTAATGGGGAAAGTATTTCAGAACAAGGTGACTCAGCCAACACGAATCCGCCTTCTGAAATTTCTGGCTCCTCTAGTGGGGAAGTTCAAAGTGCAAGTGCAGGCAAGTTGATCAGCATATGTCAGTCAATTTTTCAAGTTTACTACATTGTTTTTTTTTTTTTAATTAAAATTGAAGTGATTGAGATGGTCGTGAGATAAGTGAAATTGGAATGTTTTCTGCTTTTTTTTTTGTTGAGAAATTTGCCATGCCATTTTATGTCCTACCTACACTTATTAAATTTCTAATTGTTAGCTTGACTAGTCTCTTTAAAGACCGAAGATTGGCATTGGAAATTGGGGAAATACATTGCTAAATGTTCTGTTGAATTTTTAAAGTTGTAAATATGTTAGGACAAAATAGCGTTATAATATGCAAATGGAATATTACGTTAATTGTTGCAAGTTCTTTTTAAATTTTGACACTCATACCTTATAAAATTGGAAACTTTTTATTATAAATTTTTTCTCGGTGAAAAGAGCTTATTTATATAGAGAGTTCTATGCAATATATATATATATATATATATATATATATATATATATATATATATATATATATATATATATATATATATATATATATATATATATATATATATATATATATATATATATATATATATAATTTTTTTTTACTAGTCATTGTATGTGTAAACTAAATACTTTTAGATATTGCATGAATAATGTTTTTGGAAAATATTAATTTTTTATTGACTAAAGTATTGTTTGTTTTTGTAGTAACTAGTAGTGTTGTAACTGACCATAAATGAGGATGGGTAAATCTAGCCTAAAATTATTTACTCCAGCTGGAGAAGTTCGAATATCCAGCCAGCTTGAGCAGTATTCTTGCCTATTATCACAACTCAAATTACCTGTCAATAAGCTTATATAATTTACTTTTTCACTATAAATGCATTTAAACATTCTTACTTTTAGTTTACAAGTTTAACCACTAAGTTTCTTTAATTTAAGAATTTTAAGAAGCGTTTAATCTTTTAGACCATGCTACCAAAAAATGCTTCCTTATGCTCCTCTCCATCTAGTACATATGTATGTGTATATATATATATATATATATATATATATATATATATATATATATATATATATATATATATATATATATATATATATATATATATATCTATATATATATATATATATATATATATATATATATATATATATATATATATATATATATAACTCAGTTATATACAAAATTAAAGCTAAATATCTTGAACTAAGAAATGGATTATTCTGTTTGAAACTATATTTTTTAGAAGTTTAAGGAAAAGGTGTTCAATTTCTTACAAAGATCTGACAGGAGGCTGGATATTGAAGATGATATCCAGCTGGAGCTGGAGCCGGAGCCTTTTTTGAAAAAGTCAGGATATTGGGCCGGAGCAGTATACTGTTGTATCACTAGTTCATAACTTGGTATTTCCTCTTCAGTATATTGTTTAGATGGTACTTAGTTTTATTTTCTTATTTTTTTATTTTTTTTTATAGTTTTATTTTTAGGTCTAATGACAACACAAAGTATATGCTTTTCCCCATAAAGGGTAACAAAATCTAACCATTTCATTTTTTTAAAACTCATTAATTGCCTATAAAGCCCTATATATTAATAATGCGGTTTTAAATTTTTTTTTCTTAACCATTATTTTGTTTTAGATGTTTATATATATATATATATATATATATATATATATATATATATATATATATATATATATATATATATATATATATATATATATATATATATATATATATATCTACCTCATTTACCCAGATTGTGGATGAGGTGTGTAGCATACACTGGAAACAGAAAAGTAGTAAAAGAGACATGACACAAGATGAAAACACCCCCGCCTTCCCCCTTAATACCATTAAGTGATTACTCGCTGAGGGAAGAAAAATCTACCCTTGGACTTAACGAGACTGAGACGAACCCTCACTGTCGCATCTTAAAAATTTGGAGTTTATCCCCTGTGCCAGGCACACAGCCAAACCCCCCTCATTCCTTTACCGAGTTAATCCACTTTTTCTTCGGTCTCCCAGTAGGTCGATTCACAGCACACTCACCACTATACATCCATTTAACCAACCGACTATCATCTATCCTTTCCATATGACCAGACCATCTCAATGTACCCTCGTTTATCTTCATTTATTCCTTTCTTCACACCACGCAATTTCCTAATGTGTTCATTCCTCATTTTATCATTCCCACCTAACACGCCCCTAAGATTGTTCATCTGAACACATTGTATCTTAGATTTATACCTCTTACTCCAGACCATAGTTTCACTACTATACATTAACACAGGTAACAACATACCCTCAAACAAAACCCTAGGGTACTCAAGACTTGGTTCCTTTACATCCACCAAGGATGTAATTGCTCCAACCACCTCTCTGCCATTCACAACTTTTCTACTATTCTGCATCATCCGTTCCCCTTTTCATCCAACACATATATCATAAATATTTAAAATCTAATACTTGCTCCAATTTCTCACCATCTAACATAAGTTCACATCTCGGTCTCTCATCACTCACTACCATAACCTTAATTATCTATATTTACTTTCAAACCACTCAACCAATTCTCTCACTCTCTTCAGATTCGCCACACAAAACCAAATCATCGGCGTACAATAAGTAAGGCACAATATATTGTTGAAATCAATATAACGCCTTCCCCCTACCACCCCTACCTCTAATTCTTTCATAATCCTTTCCATATACAAATTAGATATTCAAGGAGACATAACACATCCATGCCTCACTCTCCTATTAATTTTAAATCGATCACTTTCAACTCTTACACAGGCTTCACTATCATCATACATACTTTTGATTCCATTCAGAAGCCTTCCACCAACAAAATATTATCACTAATACCTGACACAGAGCTTCTCTATTAATCCTGTCACACACATGTTGCAAGTTCAGAAAACCCAAATATAATTTATTCTTCTCTCATTTTCTCAATCATTTGTTTCAATGTAGAAATTTGAAACACGCATCGCATCCTCTACCACTTCTAAATGGACTTAGTTCTTCGCCAATCAGTCCAACATTCACTCGACGCACTTTCAATCAAAATACTAGCATATATCTTCCATACAACACTCAATATACTAATTCCCCTATAGTTCCAGCAATTCCCGTTATTCCCCTTACCCATATATAAGGATACCCTCCATAAACGCTTTGTTACACAACTTACAAATCCATTCAATCACCATCTCTTCTATATTCTTGATCATTTCTCCAGTAATTCCATCTATACCAGCACATTTACCATTCAACTTCCTCTCTCTACCCATCACCCACTTTTCTAATTATCTCATTCCTGAAATACCTATTTCTTCTTGCGTCATCAAAACCCCACACATTTACTATCACCTTCTTTATTGCCAATATTATGCAGATTTTCTAAGTGTTCTCTCCAAACACTCTTCACATCCATTTCATCAGTTAGAAATCATCATCCCTATTCCTTTTTCTAGGCAGATTCCCTTTACTCTCATAACCTTTCGCGCTACCTGCCAGAAAAGCTTCCTATTCCCTTGTAACTTCCCTTTCATTCATTCCAACCTGTTCATTTACCTCATTTTTCACCCTACAAACTTTGGATTCTTTTTTTTTTTCTCCTTTCAAAATTCCAAACACCTTTTGAGACCTCATCTTTGGCTTGTAGAACATTCAACCACGCCCCCCTTTTTTTTCTTTTTTTTTTAATATATATAAATACTTTTAACCGCTTGCATTACTTCATTCCACCACTCACTGTCTACATTCTTACTTCCCAATCTAGCACATCCACATACTTCTTTTGCACTACTAACAAAGGCTTCTTTCATTTGTGCTCATTTGTTTAGTTTCATCTTGTTCACGTCCAACTGATTTATTTGCAAACTCTTTAAAACTTTAACTTTTTACTTGTTCACTTTACTTCTCGCTCTTCATTTTTCTCACTTCCTTCCTTATCTCTTTCTTCTCTATCTAAACCCCCTCTAACTTAATGTTACATAAAACAACAATAATCCAATAATCTCATCTCCCTCACTGATTTAACATCTATCACATGCTTCAACATCTCTTTCTTCACAATACAAAATCAATCTTACTTTATACTTCGATACCATCTCTACCTACACCAACTCTACTTTACTTAAGAATACTCTTGTGTTTGAAAAAAGTATTACATACACACTTAACTCTCTGCTCACAGAAGTCAATCACCTTCCTACCATTCTCATTTTCTCCCGTCACTTCAAAGTCACATGTTATTATACCATCCCCTTTTTGATTACCTATCCAACCATTTAGATCACCCAACACAATCAATCTGAAGCTCCTACTTACCCCATCCAAAGCACCATTCAGATTATCCCAGAAAATTGCACTCTCCTTAACATCACCCTCAGGTGGATATGTTACAACCACACATACCTTGCCCTTTTCAAACATAAATTAAACATTAGAATTCTAGTACTCACAAACAAAATCTACCATAGCTCTGTGCCACAGATCACTCATCAGAATCGCAACTCCCTCTCATTCCTATCCATTCCAGCACACCTTTCACACCATACTACACATCTTCATTGCTTCTTTTCATCTTTGTTTCTCTCAGAGCAAATCAAATTTACCCTTTCTAAATTCATCCATCACCTCTCTCCTCTTCTCATCAGTTATTCCTCTGATATTCCATGTACTCATACTATTCATTAAATTTCGCCGTAAGATACTAGGTCGCCTACTGCGATCACGACCTTCTCCGAGGCCTGCATTAGCATACCTAGCAAGAGATAAGTGGTAGTGGGCAGCCAACCCAACTACCACCGTCCCTTTAGTCCCCTTCTACAACACGCAGAACATACGCTGTGGGAATTCTTCCTCCCCTACCCACGGATATATGGAAATGTGTTGTCTATAATTATGATATTAGTATTTTATGATCTGTTTGTGATTTGGGGAGAGTATTATGTGTAAGAAGAGTGCGGATATGAACGCAATAGGCGAACCATTGGGCACTGGAATGTCATGGGATAAACCCTACAAACCATCAGCCCAATGGGAGGTACTACCATCCCTTCGAGCTCGCTACTTTCCTTCTGTTCATTTAGTCGCTTCCTACATAGAGTATGAATATTCTTGCGTCCCTGCATAGAGATGCCCACAATACAGATATAAATACATTACTTATTGAAATTATATAATAGAATAACTAATGTTTTTCTGAATCTGACTTAATTTTAAAGTCTAGAAAATATCTTATTTTCATAACCACCTGTGATTTGGGGAGAGTGAAATATGCTTCAGTATTTATGAATTTCTTTACTTATAGTTTTGTCTTATATCTGTGTGTGTGTGCGAGCACTTTGTTATGATGGGAGCATGTAAATTATATTAAGTTTTTAGTGCAGCCCTTATGTATGTAAAGTACATCCATAAAGTTTGTAAACCTTACTCCTTATGTCTGCTATCAACCTAGTAGTAGTTACCTTACTCATCAATGGTTCCATTGTCATTTTCCATGACTAAATTGCCATCTTGAAGACTGAGCCCATTTATCGCTCCCTGTCAGTAATTCTTGCTTAATGTCATTGGTTGTCGAAATATATATATATATATATATATATATATATATATATATATATATATATATATATATATATATATATATATATATATATATATATATATATATATATATATATATATGCTATATATATATATATAATATATATATATATTATATATATATAATATATATATATATATATATATATATATATATATATATATAGTATATATATATATATATATATATATATATATATATATATATATATATATATATATATATATATATATTACCACCACTTACGGGCTGGGCACTTTTGGGAGGGGGCAGAAAATAAAATAAAGAAAAACTTTGCCAAGCCTAACGCAAATCTCTCGGGTGAGAGCAGATATTGGCTTTAAAGAGAGGAAGATTAAATACAGTTGGAAAAACAGAAGGCAAGGAGTTCCACAGAACAGAAGTGGCTGGAAAGGAGGCACCACAACGAGAACAAGTCTGGGGTTTTCAATACTCACGCAAAATTCATGCGAGAGCAAGGCACCTCTTGTCCAACAAGGGCTACGCATTGGAGGTAGAGTGCGAGCGGCCAACTCCCCTGAGCATCTGCTGCTGTAGTACCCATAGAAAAGAGATAGTGCGCCAATTTCACGTCACAGAGATAGAGGGTCAAGAGAGTTTGAAAGTAGGAGACAGTTTATTAGTCTCTTTGCTTTAGACTTCAACTATGCAATAGAAGGGTGGAGCCGGAGCTCCACCAGATGTGAGAACAATACCCTAAGCACGGGTGAATAAGGCCTTTATATAACTGGAATAGCTATGCAGTTCCCGTAACCTGAACAGAAGCCCCAACTTCTTTAATGCCACCATAGCAACCGTTGTGATATTAGGTTTCCAAAAGAATTTTTTGTTTATGTTCAGACCAAGAATGTTTATTTTCAACAGGTGAGACGTTAGAGCTGTCGAAGGAAATGGTAAAGTTGGGAGGTGTTTATGAGTGGGAGATATAAAGTTGTTTTCAAAGAGTTGAATTTCACACATTTGCGATGACCCTACCGGGATATCCCATCCAGGTTGGTAAGAATAGAATCGGAAAGCTGAAGACTAGAAGCGTTTCTAGATTCAAAAGAGGGAGCAGATTTGAAATGAGTGGAAGAATGGAGAGTTAGTCATCAGCATAAGAGTTAACAGAGTTAGTACAGATGAGGAGGTCATTAATGAAAAGTAGGAATAAAGTTAGAGATAAAACAGAACCTTGTGGAACATCACAATTAACAGGAAAGGAGTTAGAAGTTGCTCCATCAACGAGTGCTGATTTGGAGCGGTCAGAAAAAACTTTACAAGAGTGAGCAAAGAGAAGGAGGAAACCCAAAGGAAGGGAGCTTAGAGAGTAGTGATGCATGCCATACCCTGTCAAAAGCTTTGGATATGTCGAACGCCAGCACACAGACTCGCCATAGTCCCTAAGGGCAGAAGACCTATGATCAGTTAGATTGGAAAGTATGTCACCAGTTGACCTGAAGCGTCGAAAGGCATACTGATGATCTGAAAGAAGAGAATGAGACTGCAGATGATCCAGGAAATGAGTTAAGAAGAGTTTTCAAATATTTTAGATAGAATACAAGTGAGAGATATAGGGCGATAGTTGGAAAGATCAGAGCGGCTAACATTTTTCGGAATCGGCTGGACATATGCGCTCTTCCAGCACTGAAGAAATGTATTAGTATGAAGGCATAGAGTAGAGTTGAACAAGGACAGGCGCCAGCTCAGAAGCGCACTCCCTCAAAACACAGGGAGGAATGCCATCCAAGCCACTAGCCTTCCTGAGACGTTCATAGATCTCAGAATCCCATGCACCCGATCATGCGTCATCACAGGAAGAGGCACAGGAAACCTGAGAGGAGGAGTAGAAGAGATGCCGGAATTAGATCAAAAAAGGAGACAGAAGAGATTGGCCTTTTCAGTAGGAAAGTTACCTACAGATCCGTCAAGAGTGAGTAAGAGGAGGAAAGGTAGATTTACAAAAGTTATTAGACATTTTTGGCAAGAGGCCAGAAATTTTTATCAGTAGGAGCGCCAAGTAGGTTGTCACTTTCTTTTAGTGAAAATGTGCTTAGCCTGTTGAATAAGATTCTGACAACGATTCCGAGCAGAATGGAAATTAGTAGGTGATAGGAGAACGAGACGAGAGTTTTTCCATGCTCGATAGGCAATGTCTCTTTCTTGAATGGCGTGAGAACAAGCTACATATGTAGTTACAATATTTAGAAACCTTTTAATTACTTTTAACATGAAAATACCTTTTTATCACATATGCATATGTGTCCATTCTTTATATTTCCTTTCCCTTTTCTCCCTGAAGCTTGTATTTGATTTTCTCCTGTGAGTCGCTTGCGGAACTTCTCGGTGAAGTGACCAGCAATAGTCTCCCATCATAGTGGTATTCCAGCGGCCCTGATACTTTCTTTGTCACTATTCTGGTGGAAACTTACACCCTGCTCCTCACTCATCCCCCAAACTGTGGGGAAAAATATCAAGGTGGCTGTTCAAAAAGTGAATCTTCAGGCTCATCAAACATCCTAACTCTTTGAACTTCTCCAGCATGTTGGCTAGAATAGAAATATACTGTGGGTCCTTTTTGTTGCCAAAGAACTTGCTTACAGGTTACAACCTACTTGAATGATACCCAAGCCTCCATTCTCATTGACTTTCATTTTTGACTCAAAGTTGGAATTGAACATTAATTTCCGGATATCAGGTCCAACAAAAACTTGTCTTGCAGGCCAGTTTTTTCTTGACCAATGTTGATCCCTCTCCTTACTATCCCATTCACACAAACATGAGAATTTGGTAAACCCACTTTGCTGGCCAAAGAGCATGCATAACACCTTCAAATCTCTACATATCTTCCAACCATCAGGGTTTTCATACCTTCCCTTCATATGTACAGAATGAGTAATAGGTAATGATGCATAGGTGTTACCATTGTTTAATAGAACAGCCTTTAATTAAAGTAGTTTTAGAGGACTCCATTCCTCAATTTTATAGTCTATTCTAAATTCATTCGTCAAACTGGCAATATCTGAGCAGTATACTAAATCATCAGCTTGTTGAAAATATTGAGGAAATTGCTGCTGCCGCTCTCCTATATACAATGTTGGTTCCTTTTACCAGCAGGTTCTTTTCTTTGAGTCTGTAGGCAAGCAGTTCAGCTTTCTCCTTTATGACCAAATCAATAACCTCGTTTTGAGTGAGCAACTTAGGTTTTACATTTTCTGTAGTACTGGGCATCACTAGACATTTTCAGTGTAACATCATCAAACACCTGGTGGTGTAGGCACATGAAGATCTCGACCACGGCCGAATGGCAGACGGTAAATTAGGGTACACTATTACTTTTTTATCGAGTTGTAATCAGTAACATCACTGCTACATAAGTAATAATCATTATAATGGTTTCTTGACTCCCTCCATAACATTGGAACCGTAAATTTTAAGGCTTTTCTCCCTTTTTTGACTATTCCCTAAGATCTTCAACACATACATAGCATACCTTATGTGGTGTCCAAAATTTATTCTGATCACAGAGCTTCGTTCCAAAGTATAAGAGGTAGGCTTTCTTAACGAACTCTGTAATGTTGCTTCGATGTTTCTTAACCACATACTCACCACAAATATAACAAAAACTATCAGTTGAGTTTTTACAATCACGGCTAGGCATTGTACTCAACATATGCACTAAAATGTGGGAATCATAGGTATCGATGACGTCACGACGCTTCAGCTACAAACGAAAAGACGACGAAGAATTCAGTGTATATAAAAATGATGAATTTGTTAACAATTTTTAAAAATATTTAGTTGTGAATTGTAAAAAAAAAAAAAATGGTGGGTGATACAGATTTTTTATTGTCTAAGGCAAATTTATTCAAGTTTTTTCATCGTTGGCCTGTGTTATTAAACAATTTGTTCATCCAGTCTTGAACCTTGAATAGTAAATTATTTCCTTTTTTTTTTTTTTTTTTTTTTTTTTTTTTTTTTTTTTTTTTTTTTATTTTTTTTATTTTTTTGGAGAATTTTAAGTACATGAGCTGTATAATGCTGTGACTTGAAAAATGGCAGATGTCATGTTCACAATGGAAAATTCATGGGACACTTGTGTTGCTCACTTAGCCTTTTGACTTTCAACATATTGACAGATCAGGAATGCTGGCAGTAACACCTAGTGAAGTGGTGAATTTTGTATTAAGGTGGCAGTGACAAACGTGTTGAATTTCAAATCCGATGGGCTGGAAAAGACCAGAGGCTTGCACGAACGTTGTTGAGAATATCCAAATCCATATTTATTATTTTGAAGGCCAAAATGAACTAATGGTGGCACAGCATTTGAAAGCACCCAATTCCCTCGAAATTGAAAATAGATGGGAGCTCGTTCAAACTGCCAATATACTACTACATAAATGAATTGAGCATAGCAGTTAAGGCTGGGGTATGAGCTGGACAGAGAGAGAATGAGACTAGTCAGTCACTTGTAATAGCAATATTAAAAGGAAAGTAATGCAACAGTTTGGAGAGGGAGTCGATGAGAGTTGAAGAGTTAAAGCCAAAAATACCTTAAAACTATCATTTCAGGAACTACGAGTGGATCTCCCCAGGTATGTGATGTGTACTCCATACAAAGATGAACTACTCCATTATATGAATGGGGCAAGCAACAGGGGTGATTATGAGTTCTGAAGTTGTCTCAAAGCACACATCCTCTGGTTTGTATGGTGGGTAAAACAGTTTGATCCTTTAAGGAGAGATCATGAGAAATGGACCACCCCTCCCCAAGAATATTAGGGACAGGAAGATCTGATATGTATTGAATAGTGTCAGTTAGATAGATGAAGTAGCTGAGTTTTAGAGGCATTGAAAACATATTTTTTCTTTACCACAATTTGAAATAAAAAAAAAATCCAATTTCATTTACTCATATGTAGTGTGGATATAAATCTAAGACGAGCCATTCAAAGTATGTGGCAACTTAAATGTTTTTAATTGGCAATCTAGGTTAAGAATAGAAGGAATAACATATTTCCAAATCTTTTTTAAGGATTGGTTTGGAAACAGATGTTAGTATGATTGAGGGTTGGGATAAATTCCCCCCTTTTCTGCGCAGGTTGAAAGAATTTTCGACTCGCAAAGGTTGTAGTTGAAAGGAAGAGAGAAATCGGTTTGCCCAAATCAGGGTGCATGTCATGATGTCGAGCCCTGTTTAGGCTCAACTCATTTTGAAGTTCTAACCACTGTGGACGGGGTTTTGCATCTAAATGAGCGGATACTATATATATATATATATATATATATATATATATATATATATATATATATATATATATATATATATATATATATATATATATATATATATATATATATATATATATATATATATATATAGTAATATATATATATAAAATACACTGAAGAAAAAAAAATTGGCGTGATAGATATTAGGTTGATTATTAAAGTCGGAGTTAGTTGGATGTAAATTGATCTGAATATAAATAGTCTAATATTATATATTTACTAAGTTATCAGTAGGTTGGGTAGAAGTCTTAATTTTGTGACTGTTGTAAGTTGTTAATTTAGATGGGTTCTGAAATATAAATTTCTAGTCAGTTAGTTCAAGTGAATATGCTTATGTTTAGGATGGTTGAATATATGAAAATATAAACGGATGACAAGGGGTGGATGTTCTTGCTATATTACTACCTTTTATTTATTATTATTAGTAGTATTTTGCACTGACCTCTCTCCAAATCCAGCCACCTTGTTAAAGGCATCGTTCTTTTCTCACCGCAGTCCACGGGGGGTACTCACTAGTATTTACTGACGGCTCTAAAACGATAGCGTGGTCTCGTTTGCAACCTCTCTCATACCCCCATATGCTTCAATTTTTACTGCAGAATTAATGGCTATAATCTGTAGACTCGAATTTTATTCCTTAACCTAAACAACCCTTGTCATTTATTTATTGATTCTCTCAGCGCCCTCCAGGCGCTTAAAACCCCCTACTTAGCAGTGTGCAATAATTTCAACGGCTGCTCCAGTTTCACAAGAAACTTAATTACACCCTGTTGGACCTCCCTCTCACGTAAGAGTCATTGGCAGCGAAACTGCTTATCAAGTGGTCTCTTACTCTTTCTGTAGCTGTTGTGCGTGACAGACTTCAGAAAAGTATTTTCACTTATTTAAACGCCTCGTGGCGCAGGAGGTTGAGTCACCGCCTCTCATACGAGAGGACGCTGGTTCAAATCCTCCGCGTAGCAGTTGGGTTTTATCTACCTGGGGGCAAGAATTAAAACTTGACTGCGAACACGTTGGTGGCGCTGGTTTGGGATAGCCGGCCTTAAAGTTCGATTTCCTGTGGTCCCCCCGTGTTACCCCCTGCATAGGGGAGAAAGCACTTCTGTTTTGTTTTTTTTTAAATAGTCCATTTTCTTTCGTCATTTTATCTTTGCTTTAGTAATTTCAACTCGTCCTCATTGGACTAATAAAGCTGCTGCAACTACTACTACATTTGACAATCTTTATACCCCGAAATTTTTCCGTTACTTTTCTGTTTAAATTTCAAGTGTTATTGCTTATTGTTTTAACTTCATACAAACCATTTCTTTTTTTATTTACCCCATTCCTTCACCCGTTTTTTAAACATTGATATTTCTTCTAAATTTTCACTTTCCATTCATTTTTCCACATCCAATTCCCCTAATTTTTTTAATAACTACAATTTTTTCACATTTTCTCTTTCAGATTGTTCCATTTTTACTTTTTTCTCATGGCATTTCTCAAGTTGCATGCATGTAATTTATTTGAGCTGTTTATACTTTCTTCAAAGTTGTGTTTTAATAGCACTATATAACTTTCTTTTCATCTTCAATCTACACCAATTATTTTACATGACTCCCTCAACTTCTCGCTTACCCCTTCCTTCTTCTCTGAAAGATCGCCCAAGTGCACATTCAAAGTTTACCTAATATTCTTATTTCCTGATCCCTTCACTTGCTTGTTGAGTATGAATACCTCTTGCCTTATATATTGCTTCCAAGTTCTCGTCTCTTTTGGCTGTTGCTGGATTACTTTCTGACAATAAATTAGCCAATATTTAGTTTTTCAAACACTTACTGGTACTGGTTGGGAAAGAAGACCCCATTAGTGTAATGCTATTATTTGCTGCAACAGCACAATATAAACTTATACTTCTACTATATTTAATTTTCTGATCTCATCGTAAATCAATAATGACGTCCTTTCATAGCGCTTTGCAAGAACTTGCTGTTTGGGATGATATTCTTCATACTTCTAATAAATCGGTCATTATTTGAAGTTCTTTTTTAAATAATATTCTTTATCCTATAGTATCGGCTTTGGAGTTCCAAACTTACACACACAGCCATTTTCCCCATAATCCCATTATCAATTTTGCTTTCAATCACGCACTCTTGACTTTGATTTGCACCTTTTTCCTTGATTTGTTAATAAATTCGGAAACCATAGGAAACCCAACTTGTGGTCTTGATAGTTCTTTTTTTTAACCTATTCCTCCTAACCACAGGTCTGTGCTACTTTTTGTATACCTTTATTTCTCCCTTAACTTCCTTATACAATTCAAAACTAATTTTAAGGCTGAATTCAAGAGGAAACACGCTAATAAATAATAATTTCTATTACCTTAGCGTTCTTAGCAGAAACCAACCTACACTTATGATGAGTACCTCCTTAACATTACCATGACTCCACTTCCCCCAGCATTACCTTTTGTTCCCCCCAAATTCATGTTACCACTACATGCCAAACCTTTCAGGCTCTCATCAGATCATATCCCAATTCTAATTATATTCCAACACAAACACTCAAACCACAATTCAAAAAATTATACATCAATTATAAGAAAGCAAATTGGAAGACCTATACTGGCAGCATAGAACTTGATCTAGATTCCTTCCAAACAAAATTTTCCCTCACAACAAAACAATTAAAAAATTCAATAGTATAATTCTCAAGGTATTCATAAAAACGCATCCCATACATCTACCGTAAACAAATTAACCCCAACTTCTCCTCAAAAATACATCCTAATAAAAAAAAGAAACGGTCTCAGACAGAATAGACAACCAAACCCAGCGTAATTGAACCAATTATAGACCTTAACAATAGAATAAATATCTTAGTTGTCACAAATCAGAAAGAAAATTGGAAGAACACATCCACAATCTAGATTATAAAACTAACACGACACATATTCTCACAATGGAAAAAAAAAATCCATACATCACACACCCAACCCACAAAGGTATCTGCAAATAAAATAAAATTCCCAGCCCTAAAAACCAATGCAATATCATCATGTAACATTATTATTCAAAAATTGGCCATAAACCCACAATACCTACCAATAGACAAATAATTAAACGACTTAAAAAATTAAAAACCAATCGAGAAAACCCCCCATTTTGTTCCCTAGAAGTATTTAATATTATTAAAAAGCTAAAAAATTCACAAGCAGTAAATATTAAGTATTCATTTCAAACATTAGGAACCAAAGCTATTCCAACCCTCTCAAATATTTAACATGGCATGCTAGCAAACAATCTCCCACCATTCTGGAAGTATGCCCACATAATTCCAATTCCTGTATTAAAGCCTGGTAAACCACCTAACGATCCAGCTTCATAATAGACCCATTTCACTTCAATCCACATTATCCAAAGTATTTGAGAAATTAATAACACCACAACTACTTTCGTTACTGAATTAAGACTGTCTATCCTGACTGGCTTTAACCAAAATCCCCCTCCTCCTTGCACACTTTATTATTTACTCTCGTAACCACTGTCTTCTCCTTATTCATTTTCAGGCCTTTCTCCTCTAAACACGTATTCCACCTTTCGAGTCCCTCCATGTCTTCCTCCTTCACTTCCAAAAAGCTATATCGTCGGCGTATGCCAAAATAATCCATTCATTGTTTTTATCCCATTATACATTAAAATTACTTATAACATCTAAGTATGCAATAAACAATAGGGGTGATAACACACACCCCTGTTTCAACCTTGCGCATACACACCTCGTACAAGCTGTTAATTGCGTTTATCATTCTCACAAAACTCCATATTCTTCCTCTAGACATCCCCACAACCTATCTAGGCACAGAATGAAAGGCTTTTTTTTAAATCTACGAAAGCCACGCTCATCCCAACATTGAATTCCTAGATTTTCTTTGCAATCTTTCTTAAATTAAAGATCAGGTCCATTGTTCCCTTATTCTTACTGTACTCATGCTGCTCTTCCAACTTCTTCTTTCATCCTTCTCAGTCTTTTCTCTAACGTTCTTAAATATACCTTTGCTATATGATTTATTAGGGATATACCCCTGCAATTTCCACAAATACCAGAATCTCCCTTTCCCTTATATATCAGCACGATTGTTCTCCTCCACTCCTCCAGCACCTATTCAGTAGCTTTAGTATATACGTCTTTGTCTGAGCCCCCGCCTCCCTCACCAGCTCTATACCCACACCATCCTCACAGGTGCCTTCCCGTTTTTCATTCTCGCAAGTCTCCTCGAACTGCTCTGTAAACTCTTCATCCTGCATCCACATATCATCCCCCTTCCCCAGCACTCTGTCTTCCCTCTCCAGGTTCAACAAAGATTCAAAATATAAAGTCCATCTCTTTTATTTCCTCCGCCGTCACCATCACCCCTCCCATCGCATTTTTTATGCTTCTCAATTTTTTATCCTTCCTGTAGGATCTTGCTAGGCCATACAAAGATTTATTTCCTCTTTGAAATTCCTTCAACCTCTTCCCCAGCTCCCTCTCACTATCTCTTCTTTTTATTGTTTTTGCTTCATTTCTTGCGATTACATACTCACTTTTCCCGTGTCATTCTTCTTAGCCATGTTCTCATCTTTTTTGTTTTTTTTGTTTCATCGCTTCCCTTGCCTCCTCCATCCACCACGGTGTATGTCTCTTATTTCCTCCTCCCCTCCACTTCTCCTCCAACACTTCCACAGCCACCTCCTTCAAACACTTCTCAACCTTTGACCACTCCTCTCCACTCTCCTCCCATCCACTCACTTTTTCATTTATCCTTTTTTCGTATTCCGTTTTTGTTTCTTGATCTCTTAGACTTTATATCTTTATGATCTTCTTTTACACAGGTTGTTTTGTGAAGTTTTCACTTTAACACTAGCCACTATCATCCGATGATCTGCTTCCAAAGAAACCCCAGGAATTACCTTCACATTGCTCACTTGATAAAATACTAAATAAATTGGATAAAATACCCAATACTTACATGACCTTTATATACAAAATATAGCTAACTTTTCTTTCAGGTTGCTCAGCTAAATTATACAATATCGATACTCCTTCCGCACATTCAAACTATACAATGACCTCCCTCAAGGCGTCATCTTATAACCAACACTTTTTAATTTCATGCACATACCCTTCTATAAAAATTAATAGCTATACCGACGATCTAACAATTACAGGTCAAAGCCCCTCCATAGAGAATGCATTCTAGAGCGACAGCAGTATATAGGGCATCTGGAGCAGTGGCTGACAATTAACAGCTTCCCCCCCCTCCCCCCCCAAAAAAAATTCAACATTACTCTCACCTGATAAGAGAATCAAATTTTCATATAATAATTTACAATAGTTACTCCTCTTAATAAGCAAACCCACCATCTTGGGCTTGATTGTCAACACAATGACATTCACCCCCCACTTAAACATTATACCCAAAGCCACATAAATTAAAAGCATTGAGAGCGTTAACAGGAACAAACTTAGGCCAGCATGAAGAAACCATCTATTGTTTACAGACTTTATCTGCGTCCCTCCCTAAATTACTCATTGCCCGCCTGTGCCCCACAATTTCAAAAATCTAACAAAAACCAGAAGTTGCTCAAAACAAAGCCCTTAGGATAATAACCGGTTGCCTCCCCTCTACACCTATACACACCACTTGACAAACCAGAATCCTACCTACAAAGGCCCACCTTGACATGATAGGATGTCAATTTTATAGTGAATCACTCAACAGATCACCTACATCTAACATTTCAACATCTACCGAAATTTTTATAACATTGCCTACACCAAACATTACAACATCTGCCAAAATTTTGCGCTTCAGAACAGCAAGTTTCAGACCCAGACGAGTCTGTGGGTACCCATTTTGCTGGCATTTTTTTTCCCACTGTTTATAATGGCTGTAAAAATCTCAATTTTTGAAGCCTTTTCATGGAAGGTCTAGAGGCCTGGACTTTTTTAAGCCCCACCAAAAATTTTGTACATACCCAGATAGATGAAAGCGACACCAGTAGAATACTATTCTGATATTTACAACAGATTGCCCTCAGCACCACCTGACACTCTATAATCAAACTCATTCACACTCGCTAAAGAAACGATCACCGCATACCAAAACCAAACCATTCTCCAAGCATGTTCACCTGAATTATCCAACACTGAACAAACCTTGCATCAGCAAACACAGGTGATGCTGTCATGGCTCCGTTCTTGGCACCACACCTCTCTACAGGAATAAAAGTTATTTTTTAAACGATCCCTTCTCATACTGCCAAAGACGCCATTCCCAATCAATTAACACAAAACATCTCATTAAAGATATAACTGCTTTAGCGAACATCAAACGAAATTTCAGTACCCTTAAGTTAACGCATCTCTGAGCTCAGCTGTCATTGGTGGCGGAGTATCTCGAAGTTGCCCGTTTCTGATAGGAGAGGAGATGGGGACGACAAAGTATGTAAGTATTGTTCGGATAGGTAGAGATATCAAAGTGAAAAGTATGATTAATTTTGTGTTGAAGGAGATGTTTAAATATGTGATGGACGTTGAATCAGTGAAGGTGTTGGGGATGGGAATATCTGATCATGTTCTTTGTAAGATTGTTAGTGGGGGCATGGATGGAAAGGAGGATTAAGAGTGAGAAGTTAAGTGAACAAGGTTATAACTAAAAGTATATGAGTGCACTTGAAAATAAATCAGTTAAATGTGAACAAGGTGAAATTAAACAAGTCTGAATGCAAATAAAGGAAGCCTTTGTCAGTAGAGCAAGAGAAGTATGTGGATATGCTAAAGTAATGAAGTAAGAATGTCAATAGTGTGTGGTGGAAGGAAGAGGTGATGCAAGGGGTTGAAAGTTAAAAAAAAAGCGTGGTTGAATGTGCTAAAATGCAATGATGAGGTCTCGAAAGAAAGGTATATGGAAATATATAAGAAAAAAAAAAAGTTGCATACATAAACAGAAAGAACTAACAGTTTGGAAGGATGATTAATGGGGACTTAACAGGGAATATGATGCTCTTTTGGAAGGAAATACGAAACTATAAGAGTAAAGGGAATCTTCAGAGAATAATAAATTGGGATGGTGCTTTCGTGACTGATGAAAGGGATGAGGAGAGTAGAGGGGACACTTCGAAAATCTGTTTAACAGCAGTAATGAAACGGTGTGGGTTTGATGGTGTTAGAAGGAATAGGTATTTTTGGATGAGGTAATTAGTAGTGAGGAAGTTAAAGAACGGTAAATCTGCAGGTGTAGATGGAATTACTGGTGATATGATCAAGAATAGAGACGAGATTGCGAGTGACTGGATATGGAAGTTGTTTAACAAAGCGTTTGTGTTGGGTATAGTTCTGAAGGATTGGAGGAGAGCAGTAATGGTTAAAGGATAAGGGGAACTGTAGAAACTATAGGGTAATCAGTTTATTGAGTGTTGTAGGGAGAGATATATGCTGGTATTTGGGTTGAAAGAATCACTCTCCTCATCACCCTATGATGGACCATATATTACAACCACACCTTGACTTTCTCAAACTTAAATTTAGTATATATATATATATAATATATATATATATATATATATATATATATATATATATAGTATATATATATATATATATATATATAGTATATATATATATATATATAGATATTTTTTTTTTTTCCGTAAGAAAAATTTTGAGCCCTCTCGTGTAAGGGGTACTGGCAATAAAATCGCTGATAGAGAGGCCAAAATTGGCCGCCGCCTCTTTCCGGAGTTGGTTCCCAGAGGCCATTCAACAAGGCCCCCTCCCATCAACTGATTACTATCCTGCTCTCCGACAAGACTTTTGATCTTGCTGGACGGGTGATCAGAGGGGAGTGAAACTCAGAAACGTAGAGCCGAGCATTGGTGGGTGGTCTTCCTCCCCCAAACGAAAGCTCTTACACGAGGTGATACTTGCACACCTCCGTGTTGGCCACACTGATATCACTCACAATGTCACGGGACCCCCCCCCCCCATTTGCAAGTTTTGCCGTAGCCATGCCCCGCAGTCTGTTCGCCATGTCTTCATTGATTGTTCCCAGCTGGACCCTGTTCGCCGTCGTCATTTACCTACTTTACGATCCGTAGCACCTTTAAAGATTATCCCATATCTTATCCGAATCTTCACACTTTATCAGTGACTCTTTTTTCTTGTATCTCCATGAAGTGAATGTTCTTTATAATATTTGATTTTATGTAATATTTGGACTATTTATAAAGCAAGGATACACTTTTATTTAGTTTTTATTCATTTTTGCACTGAAATTCATCGCGCATTTTAAATCTCCTTTGACTTTGAAATATGTATATGTCATGGCCCGCCCATGGTGTTGATTTTTTTAGCCCAGAGTAGCAAGCTTCTTGTGAGCTGTGTGGTCCTGCATACACTGACTAAATATAATATATAATATATATATATATAATATATATATATATATTATATATATATATATATATATATATATTATATAGTATATATATAATATAATATATATAATATATATATATATATATATATATATATGGTGATTCTGTGTGAAAGTATAACACAAAAACACGTGACATCTTTGAATTTAACGATTTTTTGCATCCTGATAGATAGATATTATTGAGAAAATGAGAATGTGCTTTATCCAAGTTCGTAGGTCAAATGCTTCCGAAGTTACAGGTCATGAAACTTTGACCCACTATTTCAATTTTGAGAGGTCAAGGCAAACTTAGAGGTTAAATATTTCAGCTTCTACGTAACTGATAAAGATGATATAGGTATCTTGAAGCAGTTGAGTAGACCTATAACTTTGATTCAGTAAATTTTTACGTCAGAGTTGATAAAAAAATATTTGAGCTGACCTGTGACCTTGGGTTAAAAAAAATATATATATATATAAAAAAAAAAAAAAACTGATTTTGATCATATTTGGCTCGTAAATTCGGCAACATCTTGGCGCCAAAATATGATAAATTAGAGTTGCTGGTAATTTACTTAGTGTTATCCAAAAAAAAAAAAAATTTGCCGAATAAATTTTTTTAGCTAATAGAATTGTTTTGAAATGTAATATTTCATCTTGTAAAGCGTTGATAGTTAACAATATTATATCATTGTGAGGGGGTTTGTTTTTCTAATTACAAAAATTCCATATCTGCCCCCTTCCCTCCTCAAAAATTTCTATGGTCTATGTTTTCCTCAAATATATGGTATCCCTATCCGCCCCTCAGGGGCCACTCCTGATAGCTCAGCAGAAAAAGCCACAGGTCCCACCCACTCATTCGTTTTTGAAATACATATTTCTTTAAATTAAATTTATATAGGGGAAGAGTACACGCATACTCGAAGTGTTGAAATTACCTCCCATTTTTAATGGTGCACCTTTCTCTTTTACGTTCATATTCTTTACACACTCATCCTCCAGGCAACATATTACTGACCACCATTTATCCACATATCATATACACAAACTTAACGTACACACCCCTCTTCTAGATAACACCTTACAGACATCCCTACTACTCGTATCCCTGAGTGGGGGAGAAAGAATTGCCCACATCGTATGTCCTGCCTGTCATAGAAGGCGACTAAGGGACGGTGGTAGTTGGGTTGGCTGCCTACTACCATCTATTTTTTGCCAGGAATGCTATGCAGGCCTCGGAGAAGGTCGTGATCGCCGTAAACGGCTTTCTATCTTTCGGCGAAATTGTATGAATCGTAGTGTTACATGGAATGTCAGAGGAATAAATGTTGAGGAGAAGAGGGGGAGAGGTGTATGATGTATTTAGAAAGGGCAAATTGATTTGGTTGCTGTGACTGAAACAAAAATGAAAAGGAAAAGGTGGAGAAAATGAGTGGTGTGGTTGAAATGTGTGTCCAGGTGTGGGAAAGAATGAGAGGGAGAGATGAGGATGTTGTGCAATTGATGAGTGATTGTGGGTATAGAGCTTGTTAGATTTGTGTGCGAGAGTCCTAGAATTCTAATGGGATTAAATTTAAGTTTTGAAAAGGTCAAGTATGTGTGGTTGTGACGTATGGTCCATCTGAGTGCGAAACGTTGAAAAGTACAATTTTTATTGATAATCTGAATGATGTTCTGGATGGGTGAGTAGGAGCTCCAGATTTGATAGTGTTGGGGGAACTTGAATTGGTTTGGATAGGTGATTAAAAGTGATGGGTATAAAAGGTGGTTTTGGGGTGTGAGAGAAGAGAATGGATAGGAAATGATTGATTTCTGTGAAGAGAGAGTGTATGTGTGTAATAATACATTTCTTTTAAAACTAAAGATTATCCATAAGTATACTAGAGTTGGTGTAGGTTAGAGATGGTATCGAATGTGAAAAGTATGATTGATTTGGTGTTGAAGAAGAAGTTGAAGTATGTGTGGAGTTCAAATCAGGAGGGGATTAGGATGGGATTTCATCGGAATCATTTATGTTCTATGTAAAATTAAGGTTAGTGAGGGGCTTGGATGGAAAGGAAGGTGATACGGAAAGAAGTAGGTAAAATTAAGAGTGAGAACTTAAGTGAACCAAGACAATTAAGGATAAGTATTGTAAGAGCGCTCGCAAGTAAAAATCGGTTTGAAGTGTGAACAAGTTTATACTGAACAATCTGGGGGCAAATGAAGAAAGCAATTGTTAGTAGTGCAAGAGAATATGTGGATGTGCTAAAAGTAGGAGGCAGAAAATACTGGATGGTGGAATAAAGAGGTGATGCAAGCGGTTAAAGGTAAAAAAGAAGCGTGGTTGAATGTACTAAAAGCAAATGCATATTGAACATATGAAAGGTGCATGGGAATATATATAAGGAGAAAAAGAAATACTAAAAGGTGCATACGTAGGAGAAAAAGAAGAGGTAAAGAACCAGTTTGAAGGAGGATGAGATGGGAACTTAACAAGTGAAATAGGAGCTCTTCTGGAAGAAGCGCCGAAAGGTTAAGAATGAGAATAAGGGAACCTGCTTTACAATAATGAATAAGGATGGTGCTTTTGTAACTGATTAAATGGATTGAGTGGAGAAGAAGAAAAAGAACACTTCGGAAAATTATAAGAATTTATACTTTAGTGAAGTGGTTGATAGTGAATGTTGTGGGTTTTCGTGCAAGAAGAATAGGTATTTCGGAATGAGGTTATTAGCAAGGAGGAGGTAATGGGTAGAGTGAGGGAAGTTGAAGAATGGTAAATCTGCAGGTATAGACTGAAATTACTGGTGAAATGATCAAGAAGGAGGCGAGATGGTGATCGAATTGGGATTTGGAAGTTGTGTAATAAAGCAGTTCAATGGTGCGGTATAGTTTCAAGGTTGGAGGGAAGCATAATGTACCCTTATTAAGGGAAGGAGAAAGGGGAACTGTAGAAATTATAGGGGAATTAAGTTTATTGAGTGTTGAGGGAAGATATTTCTGGTATTTTGGTCGAAAGAGTACGTCGAGTACTGAAGGACTGAATTGGTGAAGAACAAGTGCGTTAGGATGCTGTGGATCAAATCGTTTACATTGTGAAACAAATGGATTCAGAAAATGAGGGGAGAAGAAGAATAAATTGTCATTTAGGTTTTTATGGATTACACAGGCGTTTATGATAAGGCGTTAATAGGGAAGCTCGTTGCAGGTGTAGTTGATATATTGTGTGGGTGGTAGGCTTCTGGATGGTAAATCAAAGTATGTATGACGATAATAGTGAGGCGTGTGTGTAAGAATAAATGGTTGTCAAAAGGGTTCAGGATTAATAGTGGAGTGAGACAAGTTGTGTTATGTCTCCTTGTTATCAATTATGTATATGGATGGGTTATGATAGAATTAGATGTGTGGTGATGCAGGAAATGAGTGTTAAGAATGATGGAGAATGGAGGATGAGTGGAGGTGCCCTACCTTATTATATGCGGAATGATTTGGTTTTATTGCGAATTCTGGAGAGAGTTGAGAGGATTGGTTAGAGAGATTTGGCAGGGGTGTGTAAAAGGAGGGCTTGAAAATAAACGTGGATAAGAGTTATGTTATGGTTGTGAGTGAGGACAGTCCTCAGTGTGAAGTTTGTTAGATGGGTTGAGCAGCTGGAACAAATGTCTGAGATTGTAAATATTTAGGTATATGTTGGGATGAGAAGGGAAACGGATGATGCAGAAGTGTAGTAGGGAAAGTTGTGAATGGCAGAAGGTGGCTGGTGCATTAAAATCGTTGGCTGAATGTAAAGGGACTAAGTCTTTGAGTGTGCTAGGGTCTTACATGAGGGGTATGTTATGTGTTGTTGTATGTTAGTGAGACTATAGTCTGGAATAAGAAGTATTAGATCTAAAGTCAATGTGTCATGATGGACAATCTTTAGGGTGTGGGGCTAGGTGTTGAGAAGAATCTGATAAGTGAGGAGTGAAAGATGAGGGAGTTGGCTGTGAAGAAAGGGGTAAATGAGAGAATTAAATGAAAATATATTGCGATGGTTTGGTATGTGGAAAGGAATGAATGATAGCATCGGTTGGCTATAAGCGGATGTATTGTGGCGAGTGTGTTGGGAACCGACCGGCTGGGAGACCGAAGAAAAAGTGTATTGAGTCAGTAAACGAATGTTTGAAGGAGAGAAATGTAAGTTTGGTAGTGGCGAGAAGAAAGGTGTATAACAGGAGTGAATGGCGGGGTTTTGTGAGGGGGTGAACCCTTACATTGACGATCTACCATAGTGAGGGTCCATCGCGGTCCCATGAAGCTCGTAGGGTGCCGAGTTTTTTTGACTGCGACGATTCTCACTTAATTAATGGTACAGAGGGGGCGGTAAGGCTGGGCTTTCTTTTCGACTTTTGTCATATTCTTCTACTGCTTTTCTTTTCCGATTCATGCTACGCACCTTACTCCCAAGCTTGGGAAATAAAAAGGAAGATGAAGAAGAAGAAATTTATAAATGTAGGAAAATTTTATACAAATCTGTGGTGGGATGATTTGACCTACCAAGTTTGACGTTGTTTATGTATAGATGTAGATTAATAGAAATTTAACGTGCTTTTCAGAATGTGATACTTTATTAATTTGTTTGTTAGTTTGTAAGTCCTTCTAGTTTCAGTATTCGGATCAACAACTGTAAGAATATCCGAATGAGGCATTACCAAAATATCTGGTTTTGATGGATAGTGGAATGAACTAGAAGGGTCATTAGGTATTAATTAAGAAATTAAGTTTTACTTCGTGTCTAAATAAGTCTCAAGAACATGCCAACCACCATTTATTGTCAAAGATTGCTGTTACAAATCCCTTGACATCTTCAAATTTAATTTCTGTAGCCTCTTATATAACCCTTACTATTTTTGATCCTTGTGACACTTGAAACTGTCCTTACTTCCAGTTCTACTTGAGAAACGGAACAAAACTACGTAATTTCTGTGATCCTGGAATTTTATTTGCATTTTTAAATCGCTCTTCTAAGTCTAACTCTTCTTTTAGCCTTTCTGAAGTGTTTGAATAAATTACATGAATTTTGTTTCTTCCAAATTCAAATAACTCTCTTGGGTGTCATAATTTGGTTGTTATAAGGTTTTTGTAGACTTCTTTTGCAACTAATCTTTTAACCGTACCACCGAGACCATCGCATGGTCCTTTTCCATGGGAGGTGGCAAAAAAGTGCCATTGTGGTTTTTTTTCTCTAATTTTCTCCCATTTAAAAGGGTTTTTATAAAGAAGAACGTGATCAAACCTTGACCATAGGGTCATCCTACTTATGCTAACCACATCCCGGCACAAGTCTTACCATTGCCATTTTACTCAATTCCAAACTGGTAACCGACACTGGGAGCTTCTTCAGATGTTCCAGAAGACTTTTCTTGATTACTCCGAGTGCTCCTACCACTGTCGGGATCACTATTAGTCTTCAATATCCCTCATTCTTGTTTCGTGCTTTCAATCTTTGATATTTGTTCCTTTTCACGTTCATAAGCCACCAAGTTATTGTCTGATGGAACTTCCACTTCTATTATATAGCATTTCTGTTCCCTCTTATCTTTACTACTATGTCAGGTTTATTATGGGTGACTGCTATATCAGTTGGGATAGCACAATCATACAATATCAACACCTCTTCATTTTCTTCTATTTCTGGGGCATTATGCTTCCAGTAACTCATTCACTTCCAATCTGATATTATACTTCTGGCACAATTTGAAATGTATAAGACTACAGATGGTGTTGCCTTTCTGTATACAGATGACGATTCAGTAGAACTTGACACCCCGCTAAGATGTGAGAAACGGATTTCGTGTCCTGCTCACATACTCTAAATCTGTCACTGATGTTTTCTTTTTCAATGGGTCTCCTGTGCCATCTTGTTCGAAGAGTGCGATTTTGCGTTGCTCTTACCATTCTTTCCTCTTCTGCTCTAAGTATGCCTTTGCTGAATATTTCAACCGATTTGTCTCCATCAATGTATACTTCCCCCAAAAACTCTTTATATTGCTTTGTCATTGCTTAACTCTTCCATTGGTTTAAATGTTTTTGTTTTCTGTTCCCCCCATATGTCTTAAAGATATTTCATTCTTATTTTTATTGTTTTTTACTCCCATCCTTGGACCTTATTTGTTGTTATATTGTGTGCCCGCATGTAGTCTCTTCTTTTTTATAATGGAGGTCGAGTCCGGTTTGCTTCTTTCATGCAGGCACACCCACTGGATGAATTTCTTTGTTGAGCTCTCCAGGTATTCACCTATTCCGACGATTTCTTCTTGTATACCTGATCCAGTTCCACCATTCCCAATCCTCCTTCTTTCCGTTCTGTGTACAATCGAGTTAATATTTGTCCCTTGTATATCATCTTATGTGCATTTAGCATTTTTCTGGCCGAGATGTCAAGTTGGTTCAGATCTTCTTCTTGATACCAGTCTATTATCCCACAGCTGTATAAGATGAGTGGTACTGCAAACTTTGACCTCTACTTTGTTTTTTGCTCTTAATTCCGATTTTAATATTAATTGTTTTTTTTTTTAAGAATTTTCTTCAGTTTCTTTTATTGTTTTACGTTCAATTTTTTACGATTCTTCTATACCTAATATACCTAAGTATTTGTGTATATTTTCCTGTTGTAGCTGGGTGATGGTAGTTTGACCCAGCATAATGTTCTCACTCCACTCTTCTTCCCTTCTTAAGTGAGAGAAAGGCACACTTCTCCAACCCAAATTCCATATTTATATCATCTGAGAATTTTTTTACGATCTCTGTCTGGCAGTTTCCTCCCTTTTTGGTGAATATAATTTTAGGTCATCCATGTAGAATAGATGAGAGATTATTTTTGGTTTCTTTTCATTCTTGAATTAATCTTGTAACCATTTTCAATGTTTTAAGACTTAAGGAAGCAGTTTTGGGGCCTCGACTGGACTTGTGATGACTCGTGAATTGTTGGATCTCTCCATTCTAACATTTTGTTATTTCAATACAACCTTTCTCATGATTTAGCTTTAAGTTAAACTTTCCATTGTTCCATTCCTCTGTCTATAAAATTTACAACGGTGTCACTTATTTTATATATTTTTAAAATTTCCTTTTCCAGCTATGGGGAACACTATCGTAAGCCTTCTGATAATCAATTAAAGCCATACTGAGATGTTTTTGTTTTTGTCTACTATTTTCCATTAGCATTTTGTTAATAATTGATCTTTAGTACCATATTCATTTCTAACAACCTTTTTGTTCATTTATTATGTTGTTGGTCTCTGCATGCTCATATACTCTGAAATTACTCCAGTTAATGTTTTATATACAGTAGGAAGGCACGTTATCAGTCTATATTTAGATGGATTTTTAGTCTCCATTGATTTTGGGATCAAGATTGTATCTACATTCGTTAGCCATTCTGGCAGGGGTTCCTCCCCTTCAATTAATCTGTTTAACCATTTCACAAGTCATTCCATTAGGCTTGTAATTTTCTTTAGCCATACATTATTAATTTTATCAGTTCCTAGGGACTTCCAATTACCAAAGTTTTTATGACTTTCCTTACTTTCTTCATCAATATAGGTGGAAACCTCATTCTATCTATGTTGTTTATTATTTGACTGTTAACAATTTCATTTTTCCAATCTGCTTGAGCATTATATTATGCTCTCTAATGCCCTCATAGATATTCCTCCAAAATTGATCCACTTCCTCCTGTTTTGGTGGGTTTTTTACTATTATGTTGTCATTTTTCAATTCTCTCTATCTTCCTTGGTCTTGATGAAACATTGTTTTGAATTTTTTTTTTCATTTTTTCATATCTTCGCAGTTTTTTACTCTTAGCTGCCAGATTTATTTTTCTCTTCGCAATGGCATGTACCATTTTGTTGCCTTGAATTACTCTTTCTCTTCTAATCGTATTCTGTTTGCTTCTTAGTAATTTCCACTCTTAATTCGTTTCTTTGATAAGCTGTTAATATTGAGATTTCTCCTCTTATTTTTTGTTCTGTTTTTTCTAATCTAAATTTCCAAGGTGGTTTTCTAATCATTCCTTTTTTTTTTGTCTCTAACTACGCCAGTATCGATAATATCTGCTATGGCTCTTCCCGTTGCATAATAAAGTCTATTGAACTCTGTAATGTCACAATCAAGTGGCAATATTCTAGCTAATGCTCTATTGGCTAAACCTATATTCTTGTTCAATTTATACCAATTGTGTATATTGTTTTTTGCCGCTTATCAAACCCTATCAATAGACCTTCCTCTCTGTAATGGGCAATTTTTTGTAACATTTCATCTATTTGTTCTCTTGTATATACTGTTGCCTCATTTCTATCCCGATTTTCATTATCTTTCTCGTGGTTACTAATGTTTGAAAGATCCTGTATTGAATCTTCCCATACATTTACAAGACTTTTATTTTTTGGGATGTCTTTTTGTTCACCTATTGGTTCTTCGTATAGATTCCCTTCTATCATTCTTTCTTCTTCCTCTTAATTCTCTTTTTGATCTTCCACCGACTGGTGCCTACTAATGTTGAGGTGCATTACCTCATCCCGGTTTTCCCTTTCCCCCTCTTCATTTCTTTGTTTTTTGTAATTTCCATCTGTACACTTTTTCTTACTTCCCATGTGTTCTTTTTCGAATGTTTTACTTTGTAGACGACTTAAATTTATAGTTTTTATAATTTTTGTGTTGAGTTACAGCTCTATGTGAAAAACATATAATTTCATTTATATTGAAATGAGAACGAATCAATTTTCTTTGATACAAGTGAACAGCTACTGTATCATGATAGTCTGTCGGAGATAATCACAACGTTTTTGTGATTCACCTCTTCTCCATTACTATAGTAGCAAACCAAAGGATGCAATGTCGCTTGAGCTTTATTATAATGAAATCCTTGTGCAGCATCCTGGAGAACAAATTAATAATTTTCCGAAAAATTTAATCTGCTTTTCAAAATTTGTGGTACCTTATTAATTTTTCTGTTTGTAAGTCCTTCCAGTTTCAGTAATCGGATCAACAACTGTAAGAACATCCGAATGAGATATTACCAAAATATCTGGTTTTGATGGATAGCGGAATGAACTAGAAGGGCCATTAAAAATTAAATTTTACTTCGACTTTCTGAAGAAGTCTCAAGAACACATGCCAACCATCATTTGTTGTCAGATTGGTGTTACAAATCCTTTGACATTTTCATAATTTAATTTCTCTAGCTTCTTTTGTAGCCCTTACTATTTTTGATCTGACTGATACTAGAAACTGTCCTTCCAAGTTCTACTTGAGAAAACGGAACAAAACTATGCAAATTCTGTGATCCTGGAATTTTATTTGCATTTTTAAATCGCTCTTCTAAGTCTAACTCTTCCTTTAGCCATTCTGAAGTGTTTGAATAAATGAAATATATTCCTTGAATGTTGTTGTCTCTTCCAAATTCAATTAAAATTCTAAATATATAATTTCATTTATATTGAAATTTAAACAAGTTCTAAGATAATCAATTTTCTTTGATACAAGTGAACAGATACTGTATCATAATAGTCTATCAGAGGTAATCACAACGTTTAGATGATTCACCTCTTCTCTATCACTATAGTAGCAAATAAAAGGATGCAATGTCGCTTGAGCATTATAATGGAATCCTTGTGCACCATCCTGGAGAACAAACAAATAATTTCTTCAAATATTCCTTCCTCTTAGAGCAAGAATATTGACTGCTGTTTAGCCATAAAATCATGTCTTCAAAATTTGAATTTCTTTACAAAAAATTTCAGTAAATTCATCTGTATTTTGTACCATAGTATGTAGAGTTGTTATATCAGTTATATTCACTGCGAATACTGTACTTTATCTACCATGTTATCATGAAATACTTTTGATAACATTGCTATAAAATCGTCTATTAATTTCGTGCAATGTTTGCATTGATTTAAAAAATCAACTGTTGGTAGATTGCACAAAATTTCATCCAAGCATTTCTTATAATCTATCAAATGAAATTTGTCTTTCTTTAAGAAAGGGCCATTGTGTTTCATCACTCATAAGTTTCACATTTTGATGTATTGTGTATACACTGTGTGTGTACCATTTGCACATGCTATAACGCACTTTTTTTTCTAAGATCAGCAAACTTTAAGAAGCTTTTAATATTATAATTTTTTTGACTTGACCAGTTGGTGAGCTTTGTTCAAATTGCAAAGTATAAGGTGTTTCTGTTCCTGAACTCTTAAACCCTCTTTTATAACCGTCTTAGTCTTTCTTTTCCCCAGCATAATTCTTCGCTTTTATAAAAATTAACTTTTTCTTCTATGTCTTGTGGAAACCTGTTTTCTCTTTTATTTGGCATTGATAAAATTCCTTGTTGTAAAAAGGTTTTTAGCTTGTTTTGCCATATAATTTGTAACTCTGAATTCTTCAATTTTTTTTAATGATCCAACTCTTTGGCAGAACTGTCAAAATATAACTTTTTTTCAGTCTCTTTTTAGTAATTTCAAATTTTTCTTAACTGTGTAATTATTTCTGAATCGTCGGAATTCAATTTTATTTCAGATGTAGATTCTTGTTCAAGTTGACAATCTGGTGATATGAATGTTTCTTTACAGAAACGTTCTTTATTTTGTCAGTTTTATGATGATGTATCGGATTTTACTTTAATCTAAACTACAATAATTTAAATTTTAATGGTCGTGAGGCTGCCTACCAGGGCAACTGAAAGGGGATAAAATAACAAACACGGACACTAGATTTATTACACAAACAAAGGAAAACCCACACCGAGTATATTTATCATACAACTTTTATAATAATTAATTATAATAATTAGTATGTACGGATACACGAATACCAAAATATAATCGATATCCCAATACCACTT
>JABUQX010117199.1:47500-90000 GCA_015478945.1 Trachelipus rathkii | reverse complement strand
CAATAACAAACGCTTCCTTTATTTGCGTTCAGATTTGTTCAGTTTCAACTTGTTCACATTCAACTGATTTACTTGCATGCGCTCTTAAAACTAATCCTTATTACCCTATTCACTTAACTTCTCACTCCTAATTTTTTTCACTCCTTCCTTATCACATTCCTCCATCGAAGCCCCCACAAACTTAATCTTACATAAAACAAAATAATGATCCGATAATCCCATCCCTAACCCCCTCACCGATTTAACATCCAACACATACTTCAACATCTTCACCAACACAAAATCGATCATACTTTTTACTATGATATCATCTCTACCTACACCAACTATATACTTATTAATACTCTTATGTTTAAATTGAACCCCGCCATTATTATTTACACACATACTCTCTCCTCACAGAAATCAGTCACCTTTCTACCATTTTCTCCTGACACCCCCCAAAGCCACCTGTTATACCATCCCTTTTTTGATCACTTATTGAACCATTTAGGTTACCCAACGCAATCAATCTGAAGCTTCTACTCACCCCATCCAAATCACCGTTCAGATTATTAATATATATATATATATATATATATATATATATATATATATATATATATATATATATATATATATATATATATATATATATATATATATATATATATATATATATATATATATATATATATATATATATATATTTAAATCCTCCGCGTAACAGTTGGGTTTTATCTACCTGGGGGCAAGAATTAAAACTTGACTGCTAACACGTTGGTGGCGCTGGTTTGGGATAGCCGGCCTTAAAGTTCGATTTCCTGTGGTCCCCCCGTGTTACCCCCTGCATAGGGGATAAAGCACGTTAAAAGGTAGTTTTATATATATATATATATATATATATATATATAACGTATAATTTTATATATATATATACTATATATATATATATATATATATATATATATATATATATTTATATATATGAGAGCGCTCCTAGCTCAGTGTTAGAGCACTCCCTTGGCAAGCGAGAGGGCCCGGGTTCGAGACTGGGTGGAGCGAGAGAACGTGAGCTATTCTCTATAAACTCTAGCTTCGTCTCACTCAGACGTTAATGAGTATGGGGGAGGTGGGGTTGCTTTTAGAAGTTGCCTCGCGATGCCAGCTATGCCGCTGGCCAGTCAGAGGAATAGTCGTTAGGCTCGTGGAACCCAAGGACCTTTCTCGATGGGTCCCACTGACAGGTCGTATGACCTTCCCTGGGGAGGACGTTTATTATATATATATATATATATATATATATATATATATATATATATATATATATATATATATATATATATATATATATATATATAATTATTATTATTATTATTATTTATTATTTATTATTTATATTATTATTATTATTATTATTATTATTATTATTATTATTATTATTATTATTATTATTATTATTATTATTAATATAAATATTTATATATATATATATATATATATATATATATATATATATATATATATATATATATATATATATATATATATATATATATATATATACTCCTAACTTTGCATTATTGCTTGCCACAGAATGCAATAAGTGTTAATAAGGTAGGTGAATGACTGGTATATGGGTGAATGGGTGCAACTCTTGGGTTTTGAATTTAGTTGGATTCACGTAAGTGGAGAGACCTTATTTCAAAATGTTTCATTTGTACAGTTTTTATTCCAAAATTTTAATAATGGAACAAATAAGCAATATTCTGTGCAGGCTAAAGGACTTTCCTTATACAATGTATATCTTGTGGCAGAAAAAAAACGTGGTTTTTATTTCTTTGGAGTTTTCTTTACGTCTTTTCTATACGAGCGCTTCTGACCACCGGTCAAACGAATTTGATAGACAAATGAGTGGTACATTGCTCCATATATGTATGTGTTTTAAACACACTCCATGACCTATTTAGCTGGAGTTTGCCGTGCGTTTACGGTGCTCGTGTAGATGTGGTCTTAAGTAGCTTGAAATTTATAGTGTAACTTTTTTTTTTAATTTATGAATGTTTTGTCTTTATATGAGCGTTATTCTGAATATAGTAACTCCTTACAAACTAAAAATATTTGATTTAAGATGGTGTCCGCAATTTAGATACTTTTCATCATAACGTTTTAAAACTTTTAGGTAACAGCAAGAAGTTGTCTAAAGCTGCTGCCGCGAAACAAGCTCTCAGTAAGCTGTACGGTCTTATTACCTCCTCCTCTACGGTCCTTCATCATGTTCCGCTTACGTCAATCCCTAATTTGCATATGCCGCAAACTCTAGCGGATAAAATTGCTAAGTATGATTAATTTTATTTTCGAAGTATGTTTGGCTTTCTAGGTTGTTCAAATACAGTTATTATTATTTAGAATCTCGAATACCGTTGCTACTTATAATCCTAGCTTTAGAATTTTAATGTCAATTTTATTCGAATTTTAAAGAATAAGTAAAAAGTGACAAACAATTGTTAATTTGTAAATTTTTTTTATAGAACAATTTTTCGATTTAAATTAGAAGTATTTTGCAAGATAATTTTTCACTTTTAGATTACCATGCTGGAGATAAAAACATTGTGAAAGACCACCTTGAAATGTGAATCGCTTTAATTGTACATATTCATATAAGAAATCTCGTATTCAGTTTGGCATATTTATTTATTTATTTTAATTTATTTTTATTTATTTTTATTTTTTTTTTAAAGTTAGGCCAACATATATATATATATTTTTTTTAAATGAAAGATTTACTTAATCTTCATTGTATAAATAATTAGCTCTTCAATTGGTAATTTTTGTACATTAATATTTTACTTGTTGAGGGTAATAAATATAATCCAACTTTGGTCGTAAGTGAAAAAAGGAAAACTTTATTAATCATCCATAAATGTTAATTGTTATTCATTAATTAAATATGCAAGTTATTTTGTGCTCCAAGGTGTGTATGCGAGAAATTCCTTTCTTTGACATCTGGAAACCCGACCCTTGCTCGTAGAAAAGTATTGGCTGGATTCGTCTTAACAAATGATCTAAATGAAGATGAAATTAAGGTGTGGAGTAATCTTTGATTTGCATATAAATATTTACTATTTTTCTCCGCTAGTGGTGTGGCTTTAGTTTATTTTTGTTGATTATTTTTTTAATAAACTAACTTTTACAGATAATAGACCAACTTAAAAAGTAGTTGTACCTATTTTGTGATAAATAAATCTAATTGTTAGTTCTGCCTTAAAAATTTCACTTTCATCAATAGTTCGATATATTATTTACAATTTTTTACCTTGATTATGTTATTAATTATTAAACTAGAAGTACGAGTAGCAAGTTAGTATCTACCCCCCACCACTACTAGTACTAATCAATGTCCGGCTAAAATTATTTTTCATTCAGGTGATCAGCGTTTCAACAGGTACAAAATGCATCAATGGCGAACGACTGAGCTTGAACGGTGCTTGCGTCAACGACTGCCATGCAGAGATTGTTTCAAGGCGTTGCTTGGTCAATTTTCTTTACTCTGAACTTGAACTGATATCCAAGCAGGGAAATTGCCGTGAGCAGATTTATTAATAGTTTTAAGCTAATATATGCTGCAGTTTAGTTTTATTTTATAGTAATTTTTTTTTTTTTTAGAGGATAGAATTTTTGAGCAGATACCCGGAACAAGAGGATACAGACTTCGTCAAAATTACAAATTCCATTTATACATAAACACAGCCCCATGTGGGGATGCACGAATATTCTCTCCTCACGAAGAAGAAGCAATACAAGCAGACAGACACCCCAACCGACAAAGCCGAGGCCTCCTGAGGACCAAAATTGAATCTGGTGAAGGAACTATTCCCATAAAGGTATGTAGGGTAAATTAGCAAACCTGTGTATAAAAGTATGTAGAGTAAATTACTCGCGTGAACTAAAAGAAACTTTTGTTTCACCGCCTGTAGCAGACTTGTGTTGCTTGGTATTTCATCAAGCAGCATTGAAGATAAGAGCTTTCATTGGTTTCTGTGAATTTAGTTTTTTTATTCCCTTGTAGATGGGCGGTGACAATATTCAAACTTGGGATGGGGTGCTTCAAGGTGAGCGTCTAAGAACAATGTCATGCTCAGATAAATTGGCCCGATGGAATGTTGTCGGTCTTCAGGGGGCATTGCTTTCACATTTCATCCACCCCATTTATCTACAGTCCATCGTTCTCGGTTCGCTCTTTAATGCCTCGCATATGTACAGGTAAGTAGTTGAAATGTACCACTAGTTTATATTGAATTTAAGGTAATTTTATTGCTATAATTTAAGTTTTTAGTAAGTTTTTAAGATTGCGAAAGATAGGAATCTTAAGAAATGTTTTACATTGATCGTATTTTAAAAACTTGTGCAGAGCCGTATGCGGACGTGTAGAACCGACTCTTCAAGGGCTCCCACCTCCTTATGTCATGAATAAACCCAGAATGAATCAGGGAAGCAGTACAGAATCTCGTCAACCACAAAAGGCCCCAACGATTGCAGTTAATTGGGATTGTTGTAAGTAATTTTAAAAAGTACAGGGTCGTAATGAAAATTTAATGTTTTATATCTATAGGCTATAAGTTTTTTTTAACTGTTTTAAACGTTTTATTTTAAGGCGTTGAAGAATTGGAAGTACTAAATGCTTTGACTGGGAAACAGGATGGAGACGTGGAGTCCAGACTTTGTAAACGCAATTTTTACCGAAAGTTCGCCAGCTTAGCGTCGATTTTAAACTCTATCACAGAAATCAATTCAAAAGATCTTACAGAGTGTTCTTACTCAGAAGTTAAAGCTTTTAGTTTATCTTATCAGGTAATAATGTGATTATTAGTTGCACACATTTGTTTTTGTTTTCAAGTAGCCATCTTTTTTTTGAGCGCTTGAAATGCGGCGATAGCGTCGCGCTTTTAGCGCCTCTATAACACCAATGAGTAATACATGGTTTTAAATATACAAGTATTTGAAGCGCTCATATAGATATAACAATGTACTACTCATTGATCTGTTCAACTGACAGCGCGACGCTAACGCCGCGTTTTAAGCGCGACGCTAACGCCGCGTTTTAAGCGCACACAGGAGGAGGAGTCTAAATGCAATAATTTTTCTTGTTAAGTTTAAAACTCCGACTCAATAACTTTAAAAAGTTGCTTCAAAAATATGAATTTATTTTGTAGCAGTTCTTTTCTTGTCCAAATTTCAGGCTAGCAAAAATGCTTTAATATCAGCATTCCAAAAAGGCGGATTGGGACAGTGGATTCGAAAACCTGTAGAACAAGATTTATTTTACCTCTAATATATTTATTATAATAATAAATAATAAAACTTATTGCTAACTTTTCAGCAGTTTTTTAAACGTCGTTCCTCTGACCGATTTATTTTTTCTCCTTTGTTCTCACTTTGTGCCCTGTACCTTGGCTCCGTTTTTTCTGGGCAGAATAGTTGTGAATCACCTTGGGAGATGAAAGTACAGAGCGTTAAGAATAGTTGGTTTGGCCCATATTCGTGGAAAGGGAGCTGGATTAATAATAGATTAACGTTCATGTTGAGTTAACGCGGATGTATAGTGGTTTGTGAGCTGGGAATCGACCTGATTGGACACTGTAAGATACAGTCATTTGATGCAGTTACTAATACATGCCTTGGAATACAGATCAGGATGTGAGTTATTGGCTTACAATGGCAAGATAGGACTAGATGTATATATAAGAGTTAGAATGGTTCGGGGTTTTGTTTTGAGAGCGGGGTATGGTTGTTGGCTCCACAACTATAAGACAGTCGAGGGATGTAACCTCCTACCAATTTGATGTTACGAAGATGCCATTAGTTGAAGGGTCTAAATCACGGTCCTGTGAAGCTCTAGGTTGGATTTATCTGACGCCGACGAGTTCTCACTAAAAAGGTAATATAAGTGGGGCAAGTAAGGTCTGAGCGCATTTTCTTTCATTCTAAACTTTGTCCATTGTTATTTTTCTTTATTTCTACTGAATATGGAAGGAGAATCCAGTAAGTATAGGAAGAAAACCATATGATATGAAGGAAGTGACAGGGGTCAAGGTCGAACGTGGAATGGGAAGGGAAGTGTAAATGGAAAGGAAACGGAAATGGAAATGACGAATATTATTGGAAAGTAGTAAAGGAAATAACGGAAATTACGGAAAAGACAGCAAGTCAATCTGTAAGTCTGGACATGATACACAAGATCATGTAAATTAAGGAAACTGTGTAAGGAAGCAAGCATTCGCTATAAATAGGAAGGAAGGACAGGAAGAACTGGCAAGGAGTGAAGGAAACAAGGATAAGTTAACATGAAAGGAAGATAAGTAATAATACAACAAGAAATGATATATGAATTATGAGAGATTTCACATCAAACAAAAACAAATACATTAATTAGAAAAGTAAGATTTCCATGAATAGCCGCAGTTAACCTAACAATAATACAGAAATATACAAAGGAGAGATTAGAAATATCAACAAAAAATATTAACTACTATCATATGCTATAAAACAGCAAACCAGAAGCAAGCATCCTACACAACAGGGAATAATTAGACAGAGAGTTAGGTCAAGTGAATATCTATGTGTACAAGTACACTATTTTAATCAACAATAATATTTTTTCTATCAGGAAACTTAAACAAACAACACGATATATATCAAACCATTAATACTCTCTGTATAAGCAGCACTCTTACCAAAACATCACATGGCATACAAAATAGCAAGAGAAGGACTAAAAACAGCAAAATAACACAAACAACTAACATACAGCATTCATTAACAATATAACTAAAAAAAATCTATTTAGGAAAAATTATTTCCTAAAAAAAAAAAAATGATATAACATAGGAAAAATAAGAACAGGAAACAAATAACTCGAACAATATACTAACTATAAAAAAACAACCAAATAACCTCCCAAATAAATATATAATATCTCTAATAATAATTAAACATATCTACCCTCTAGACCCCCACCAACTGACCTATCCTCCAACCCCCAGATTGTTGAAACTAATGCTGTTATTAAACTGTTCTTAGTGTGATCGTCCTAATTCGTATCTTACCACTTCTGGTATCCTTTCATTTCAATATTCTGGTGTTCTTTAAGTTGCAATTTGATTCATCACATTCATTTGTATCATCGTTCTACTTCTTTTTTCTACCTTCAGTAAGTCGCAAAGCATAAGCTCTAACTCTAAAAAAGCTTTTCTGATTCTGAATACAAACATGTTCGGTTTATATTTATATAAAATTTTAATGTATTTATTTCAACGAAATTATACTTTATACTTCCTTCACTACAATCAACATAAATTCCTAGCATCAAAAATACACACCTCTTTTTTTATTTCTTTTTTTTTTTTTCAACCAATATCGGAACACCAGATCACACAAACAAATCAACAACATATATATCGCACATCTTTCAAAACAATATTCACATCCAAATATGTACAAAAGTAACACTAAATATCTCACATCTAATCATATTATAAACTTTTACATAACCTCACTATCTAATTCCATTCAAATTAAAATCAAATTATCCATCTCAATTGTCCTCTTACAAAAAAAAAATTAAATAATTCTTAACATAAAATCAAACCAATTATATATAAAATCTCAATCAAAAATTCCATCATAAGTACATAATATGTTACTACACAAATTTCTACCTTCCGACCAAATATCACCAAATTCACACTATATAATTTCGAGGTCACATAATTTTCTATGGTTCAAGGCACAAATTAAACGACAAAATCCACAATAATTCCACACAAAGTCCTTACAAACAATTAATCTATCATAATATTTCTGCTATGCTACCGAATCTAATTTCGATATTACAGACCTTTTTTTTCTAATATCACTTCAGCACAAAAAGTTAACCTCATATAACACAGGGAATTCCACAATTCCAAGTCCACATACGTTCTACACCAGAAATTTGCCATAAATCTGCCACATAAATTTTACCGGCATTTATCACACAATTTTCCAAAGGCATGTCCATACAGTATTGTCACACAAAATCGTTAAGGGTCCCAATCCACACCATCACATCAAGTGGTGGTGTAGGAGAGCGAAATTTAGCAGATAGCAAAATCCACGCATTGTGCGGATGGAGGTATCAGGTGAGAGGTTTGGCTACTAGTAATATCAATTCATCGATATTTAGTCTCCTACTACCACATTTACGAAGACTAAGAGTTCTACTTATCCATTCGCTATGAATTATGATATAGAGGTATGGGTAATAATATAAGGTCTTTCTCTATAGTTAGTGTTATAATGCTATAATATGTTCTTTATTACTACTATATATATCACTTATTTTCAGTCTTCCGGCCGTTTATCCTATATTATACGTTATCCGCTTTATTTCTTTTCCGCTTTTTGCATGTCGTGGCGTCTCTTCAGTTGGTTTTGTTCGTTTTTGAAGTTTTATCATTTGTTGGTTCTATGTGTTTGGCTCCGGCAGTGGGTTTCTTCTTGGCGGTGCATTTTTTCTTTGGTCCATCTTGTTCGTTCCTGCGCTTTTTCTCTTGTTGCAGGGTTTTTTTGTTTATTGCTCTGCGTCGGGGGCTATGTAGTTTTTTTCCCAGTTCATTTATGTTCGTCATGCTTTCGTTTTTTCCTTTCTCTCTCGTTGCCTCTTCTCGCCTTTGCCGATTGTTCGTCCTCGCTTGTTGCACAGCGCCTTGGATGCGGCTTCAGTTCTTACTGTGCGTTCGGTCTTCTGGCAGTGGGTCCTTCGCGTTATTCCTTTGTTATTTTTTCTTTTTTCGCTCTTTTTTGTTTTCTTTTTTCCTTTTCCTTTATTTTCTCTTTGTTGTTTTTGTGTGTGTGTGTGTGTGTGTGTGTGTGTGTGTGTGTGTTCTACCCAGCTTACGACGGGCCATTTTGGACACTCTTCTCTTGGGTATCCCTGGTTGTAGTGTCATTTCTTTCGCTATCTTTGCCCTCCATTCCCTTTTTGCTCTTTTCCAGGCTCATATCCATCTGGGCGCCTCATCTTTTTTTTACTTGTTTTTTTTGTCTTCAGTCTCCTTTTCTCTCTTTTACTTTCTTCTTTGCTGTTGACCTGCCCTGACGACCTATTTACTTTTTCTTAGCCGTTGTTCTACGCTCATGTATCTCTTTTCAGTGTCTTAGATCGTTTTTTATTCCTCTGGTAGTCATTCCCTTGAGTGGGCTGCACGTGCTTGTTAGCTTTTGCCTTTTGCTGTAGCCTTGCTTCGTAGTTCAACATTTTGACCTTTTCGTCCGATTTCATTCCTTGGGATTTTTTTCTATTTTTTCTAGCGGGATTTTGGGTTGCGGGTCTTTTCCTGGCTTTATTGCGTGTTTTCCCTGGCTTTCTGCGTGTTTCCTTGGGTCCTTTCTTCCATTCGGCTTCCCTCTTCGTCCCTGGACTGCCTCCCATGAACACTGTGGCCCAGTCGGATCCTGCCGCCTTTGCTCGATAGTGTTCTTCATTTTCACGTTCACATAGTTCCACCCGGAAGCCACTTTCTACCTTGCCTTGACTTCCTTCTGCAGCGCATTTGCCCTGTGGCTCCCCATTGTGGCGACACCTCCCCTTTGTCTCTTCGTTACCCCTTCTTTCCCTTCTTTTCTATGATTTTTTTTTTACTGTCCTTTG
The DNA here is from genome assembly GCA_015478945.1 of Trachelipus rathkii. Lineage (NCBI taxonomy): Eukaryota > Metazoa > Arthropoda > Malacostraca > Isopoda > Trachelipodidae > Trachelipus > Trachelipus rathkii. The sequence goes on along the minus strand of JABUQX010117199.1, from coordinate 80,330 downwards.
CTCCATCTCTCCTTTTTTTGGCTGCCCACTCATTCGCGGTTCTTTCTCTCACCTTTCCCACCGTCCCGTTCTCGTGCGCTCTGCCTTTTTTTTACCGCCCGGTACCGGTCTTTGTGATTCGGCGCCCTGCCGCCGCTTTTCTATACTGCCCCGCCTCCTGGCTACGCACCCCCCTCCCCTCTCTCGCTCCCGGTTCGGTCGTCCTCTCCCCCCCTCATTTTCGCGCTACCTCCGGGTCAGGCTTGTGCTCCCCTCCGCACCTGCTAACCTCCTTGATCGTGTCTTTTCCGCGTGGATCTTCAATTGGCGGCATCCACCTTCTTCACTTCATTTTTTCCGGTTTACTCCCTCAGCCGGTCTCCTGCAGGGTCTTCCGATTTTTTCCTGCCGCCCGTTGCTTGTATTCCTCTTGGTGTCTTTTGCCCTGTTCTGCCCGTCTGTTTTCATACCCTCTTGGTGCAATGCCCTCACCTCCTCTCTTTTTACCCGTTCCTGCTCGGGACTACTTTCGCTCCTTCTTCTCTTCCTGCACCTCGGTCTCATGCCTCCCGTCCTCCATCGGCCGATGCCTGTTTGCGTATTTCTTTTCTTCTCGTTCTTTCTGTCACTTGTTTTTTTTTTGCCGTTTTTTTCTTTTTTTCGCGTTCCCCTCCATCCATCTTTTTCTTGGGCGCCGTTTTTTTGTGCGCCCGCCTTTCTCCACGTTCCTCCTTTTCTCTCACCCTCTCTGCTCCTGACTTACCACTGTGGCTCAATTTTACCCTCTCCCCTTTGTTCCAATGCGCCACGCACCCCCGCTCTTGACCCCGGGCCTTATCTTCTTCCGTGCCCACTTCAGCGCACGGGACGTCTCGTTCGGTTACATGTTCAGCAGCCCACGTTGTTTTTCTGAAAGTACTTGCCCCTCGTGTCGCCCCGCTTAATCTTCTTTAAATAACCCTCCCGCCAGTTTGCAAGCCCTTCGCTTGACACATTTTCCCTTCCCTATTTCTGTCCGCGTAGACCTTTCCATTTCCTTTTTGTCTTTTTTCCCCCAGTTCTTTTCCCAGTCCTGTTCCCTCATATTTTATCTCTCCTTATATCAGTTCTAATGCTTAATCTCTCTTCTATCTGCTCTCTTTATCTATCTTTTCATCTCTCTCTCTATTCCCTTCTTTATTTCTCCTCATCTACTCATCCACCTCTTCTCGCATTATATATATATATATATATTGTTTTTTATTTTCTTATTGTATTATATATACTTTAATCTATATATTTATATTATAATCTCTATAATATATTATTAGTTTAAATAATTCATATATCTATATATATAATATATGATTACACACAATTCCGTTTGAGTCTGTGGATTGCTAGTGGAAATCTCAGAGGTGCAGGATTCGAAACGCATGAAGTAGCTACGAGATTCGGAAAATGATATGTCAATGGAAATCTTTGAAAATTGTGTATTGCTTCAGAGTGGAGTCGTAGGAGAGTTACACTTTCTCTATTTTGAATGTCCATGGTTTTTGTTCTTCTCTTCCGATTGAAACGGCTACTTCTAGTCAAGTTGTTGCTCATCTTCTTGCTTATGAACCTTTTAAATATAAATGGTATTGTTAATATGGATTACTATCTATTATCTGCGGTGGAGGAAAAAAATCAAAAAATTTACCAACCCTGCTTTCTGAAAGTATGAGAATTTTATACATTTAATTTTCATTTTGCAATACTACAGAGTGCTTTGGGAAAAAATGGTTTTAAACTTCAAGTTCTTTTATCGGAAATTTTTTTAATGTTAAAGTATGGTTACATCTATAAAAATAAAATTAAAAACGTTCAAAAAATAAATTTAATGCATTAAAAAGTAGCTACTAATGTAAATGCTAGGTGAAGCTGCATTGTCTAGAAGGAGTAAAGTCTATATGAAGGATCAAATTTTTACTAATATTTCTTCCCAGGTCATTAGCATTAAAGTCTCCTGTTGCTGATAAACCCCTCTTCTACTTTATAACTTCCTCTTCGTGATGGTAGCTGATATTTGTAAAATGCTAATCACCTTTTTTTTTTCTTCCAATCCCACTCCAGCTTTTTCTTCTGCACGCTTTCTATGCCACGGCATATATTTTTGATCATTACGTATTATGATTTTGGAGTCACGCCGCTTTCTCCCGCCTCCTTATATATATATTTATTTTAATTATATATATTTAATATATATATACATTTATATATATGATATATATTATTTAATATTATATATATATAATACTATATTACTCTATCATATAATATTCAGGTATTATGTCATCTAATCTATATTTATCTCATATATCTAATACTAATATTCTTATAAAACTTTAAATAAGTGGTAATTGAAATTTAATATAAAATAATAAAAAAAATTCTTGTCTTAAATTTGAGGGGATAGAGGTTTGTGAAAGATATATATTTTTTATTGTAGCTATAATGTTTAAATCTAGTTTCAGTAGCATATTTATAATAATTACTGCATATCCATAAATTCTTATACAGCCTCTGAGGCTAATGTATAAAATAAAGAGGACTGTTATTATATTTTGCTTAATTATTTTTTCCAAGAGGGGGGAGGAATATATGTGCTATAGGTAGCGGGTATCTTATCCGTGATCACAACAATCATTTAAATTTGCACACAGTATCTAGTTACGCTTGAGTACTGACGTCTGTCAACATACCATAGTTTTTTCAGAATTTTTTTTTCTTTACTTATATTCCTACATTCATATTATATATATTTCTCTATATATTATATAATATTACTTTTATATTAATATATATTATATATATATATTATATATATACTATATAATATCTCAGGGGTATTTTATATGACTCATTTGGAAAACGGTTTTATATATAATATTATCTGACCTATTATCTATTTTTCCGCTATATTGTTCATGTATCCAATTTTATTTCTAGATTTCTACTAATTTACTAGGTTATTTAGATTTGTTGCTATACTTTATAATTTTTTTTTTTATCTTAATATCTGTGTTTTTTTTTTGCACATTATTTTATTTAAATTCTTTATTTGTGTTAGCGTAGTAATATTCTTTACAGCTCCAATATCCACATATATAAAATATTTATATACGATTATCTACAAAGTATGACTTTATAAATTTAGTATGTGTGTCTCTTATTTTGGAAAAATTTCATATATATCGCTCACACATATACATTTTTTGTGTCGCATATTACATTTTTTTCAACTATATTGGATATATACGTGTTATTATCAACATTTGATATTATTTTTAAGTTAACGATTCTCTTTAGAGTTTAAATAACAATGCATGATAAGAGGAATTTCTAATATTATAGTCGATTACCTTGTTTCTGGTAAGAAGTGCCGTTAATATATATACCTGATTGTTAGGCTTCCACATTTGGTCATTATTCAAATATAATCTACAATTATTATTTTTTTTAGTTTTTAATCCAATCATAAATCAGCTTATGCCTATTCTCTTAAAGTTTTCTATATCTAATCTCTCCATCTGTTAATCCCCTGCCAAAAAAGTCTCTTAAATCCATATAGTTTCCCTAAAGTATTGGCTCATCCTAGAAACTTGGTTCTTAAGGTTATTTTTCTATTGCCTCTTTATCCCTTAAATGATGGTCTTGTATATTGTTATTTTCCCTTCTCATATCCATCAAATTATGCAAACTTGTTCTTGTTCCATAGTCAAATTAAAACTTTTCTTAATCTATATAAGCTCATCAATATAATGGTAATTTAAAAATATCTTTTCTCTTTCAATTATTATAGGGGGGTTCCCTCATCCCGAGTCTTTTATTTCCCTTACTTTGCCCCATATTCCATTAAAATACCTACTAACATCCTCCTCATTATTACTTGCATTGATATGATTAAAAATAAATAAAAATATTAACATGCAATAGGTCTACACATTGCAGACATTCAGTAATTAGACTAATAACAATCTAATCTGACAAACTAACAATTTTTCCTATCTAACCTTACAACAAGACATAAATCTAACTACATTTTGAAGTTTGAATTTGGGAGAATGTCTAAAATTATTCACATAAATTAAATTTGTCTTACCCCAAGGGATAAATCTCAGCCGAAAAATTGAAATCAAACACTGTGTAAATATTCTACTCTTTCAAAATAAAGATTTAATTTAATTATTAATTCATTATTGTAAAAAGAACAGAACATAAACGATAGAACATAAAGTACTTGGGAAAACTTATTAAATATTCAGGTATGTTAATAATATATTACGACTATCATTCAGGGGCCTAGTTGACATTATCAAAATATTAAATTTTTGAAGTAGATAATGCACTAAGAACATTATTCAAGGTAATAAATATGTTCAACTTCAAATTCTTTAATTAACGATAAAAAAAACCTACACCGCCTAAAAGTAAAAAAATAAAAAAAAACTATTATGAATTAACACATTTTAAAAAATAGTAGAGATTAATCACTTTACAACTACATAATATCGAGATGATTCAAAGTTAGTGAACGAAAATTTATTCTTAACAAACGTGACCTCCTTCCTAAACTCCTTAACAAGAACTGATTATTTTGTCCCCAAATTTCGAGTTGCCAGTCTCATACCCGACATTTATAACCACACTTATACACATACACTGTTATTCATCTAATTTTCACACGATTGAAATATTTTCAATATCAGAAACTAAATAACCAGTTTTCTCTCTCTGTGCGTTTGCTGTAATATATATAGGGGTATCTGAGTAGTAGTTTTACCTATTATATGTTCATATGGGTTTATTTCTGTTATGATAGTAACTATGATATTGTGCTAATAGTTATTGCACCTCTAGGTGACGGGGTTTGCTTTGAGTTACCTTTAATACATGGTACGTGAGCTGAGCTTGAATATTGTAGTATGATATATATATATATATATATATATATCATATATATATATATCGTTCCCTATCCACCCATTCCTAGGTCTTAGCCAAAGTCATTTTCTATTGCTACCTTATTAGAAGGAAAATTATTTAGTATATAGTAATATATGATATATATATATGAGCACGTTAATTTATATTTAGGATTACTTGTTTAGATATCTAGTAGTGTAGTCCGGAGGCATCTAGCTATTATTTTCGGTGTATATATAGTGGGTATCATACTATGTACTGAGCCTATTGATATTTCAAAGTGTACTGACATCGATGTAGGTGTGTGGTTTAGGCGTCAGGCGCAAGGGAATCTCTATAATTTCCTATTAATAATAATGACTAATAGTATATTATCCGCAGTGACTTTTCATAGGTTGGGTGTAGCGCCCTGCTAGGCTATCTGCTTTATTTATCTGTTATATTTGTATGTTACATGATACCCCGTACCGGGCGCATTAACCTATCACTATTTTGTTTTTATACAGTTATTTCATTTTTACTCACCCATTATACGTATATATGACGGTTTCTATTATTACTTTGTATTTGTATAGTTCATTATATAACTCTTTTCTGGGTTTAATCCTTTTCATTGTGGTTTTTGTTTGCCGTCAGGGTATTTTTTGACTGGCCGCCTTGGTGTTCCTCTCTCCTTTTGGCTCTCGTTGGCACGATTTTGTTGTTTTTGCTTTTGCCGGCCATTTTCCCATGTGCTACTGGGTTCCTATGTTTTGGTCCGTTTTATGGGACTCTTCGATTGGTGTAGGCCTTTATTCTTCTATTTATTTTTTTTATTTTCTCATTTCCTTTTTTCTCATTTTATATCTTCTTTCTTTTTCATCTTTTGTTTTCTTTTCATCTAATTTGTCTCTATGTCCGCTCTTTTCCTTTTTTTTTTGCTCTTATATATTTTATGTAGGCTGCCCCGCTGCCTTTCTTTTTTTTTCCTCTCTCGCTACTTTGCCCCGAGTTATTCGCCTTTTATCAGGTTTGGCATTGTTTCACCCGGTATTGTTTCCCCGTGTTTTTCCTTTTTTTTTGGCCAGGGTTTACTTTTGCACCGCTTTCCCCGCCTTTTCACTTGGTACTTTTCTCACATATTCGTAATTCCTTTAAATGTGCACCCTGCCCTTCCTCCCTTTGCTTTTTTTTGTTGGCTCGGTGTTTTTCTTGGATCCGGGTTTGGCTTTCTCTTATCCACTTCCTGGCCGCTTTTGCCCCGGGCCCTTTGACCTGGTTTTTTGGTACCTTGTTGCCGGCTGACCCTTCCGCCATATGCCATCGGTTTTTCCCCTACGCTTGGCTCTCGTTTTTGCGTCCCCCCGGTGGTCCCCCCCCTTTCCTCCCCCCTTTAATGTCGTTCGTCCGTCCTTCCCCCATCCCCCTGGTCGTGTTAAGCCCGACGGGATTCGCCATTGTTCCTCTCTTCGGGGTTTCTACCGTGCCCGGCACACGCCCGGACCGCTCCTTCTAACCGTCCACCTTTCTCTTGGCTATGCTCGGGCGTACTGGGTGGTTTTGTTTCTGCTTTTCTAGCCTCTTCCTGGGCTTTCGTGTCCTCCACTACTTCTGCGCCCCATTTCTCTTCCCTCTTTCTCCCCCCTCGCGTTTCCTCCACCGTCATCTCCTTCTTTCCACTCTCTTCTCCTGCCTTTTTTCTTCGTTCGCTGTTCCTTTCTTCTCTTCTGTTCTGTTCTCTTTCCTCTTGGCTCTTTTCGCCCCATTTCTCGCCCCCCATCTCCCTCTCACTCTCTTTTCTTTCTCCCCCGCCATTCTTCTTCTCCTCATGATCGCTCATTTTCCACTTTGACGCGCCTTTTTTCTTACCCCTTTGGGCTTGCTCTGGTTTTTCTCTCTCTCTCTTCTTGGCCCCTTTTCCTGGGCTTCTTGCCCCTCACTCCCTTCCCTCCTCTGCTTTCCTCCTCTCTCCCTGGTAGCTCTGTCGCGCCTGACTCTTTTCTGTTCTGTCCCTCCCCCCCCATGTTCCGCCTTCTACCATCCTTCTCCCTTCCTCCTTCTTTCCTTTCCCTCTGCTTCCTCACTTTCTCTCTCCCGCGGTTTTGGAACCCTTTCATTTCTGGCACGCATCTCCCCTCTTTCATTTCTCTTCCTCCCCCTCGCTTTGTTCTTCTTCCTTCCTTTGTTTCCCTCTCCTCCTTTCCGCCTCCGTTCGCCCTCTTCCACTCTCTCTCTGTTCCTGTGTTTTTCCCCATTGTTCTCTCTTCCCTCTTGCTCCGCCCCCTTCTTTTTTTCTCGCTGTTTTCCCCACTCACTCGCCCTTTGTACTACCTTCCGCTCTTCCCGCCCCTCCTTACTTCTAACTCGTCCTACATCGTCCACCACACCACTTTCTCCTGCCTTCCTTCTCTTCTTAGCTTTCCCCTTCCCCCCCCCTCCCCCCCCTTTGCTTTTTCACCCCTCCTGTACTTCCCCTTCCCCGTTTTTTACCCCACCTCCCCCTTCCTCTGCCCTTGCTTTCGCTTCCCTGTCTCCTTGCCGCTGTTTCCCTGGTGAACTCTTTGCTCCCCTCGCGCCTTCCTCACTCTCCGCTTTCTTCCTCGCCGCTCTTCTGCCTTTCCTATTCTCGGCTCCCCCCCCCCCTCACATCTCCATTGCCAGCGCCTTTCTTTTCCTTTTGCCCTCTCCCGCCCATTTTTTGGCGTCAGTCCTCCATTTCTATCCCTCCTTCCCTTCGGCTGTCTGGAGCCCTGCGTTTGCCTGCTCTTCCGCGTCTCCTCCTTCTTCCCTTCGCATTTTGGTAGACCCTTCAGCGGCTGTTCCCCCCCCCCTCATTTTTTTCCGTCGTTTTTTTCTGTCTTCCTTCCCTTTCTTTTGTTTGCTGTCTGCGGAGGTTTCCGTGCTGTCCGCCGCCCGGCTCTCTTTGTCTTGTGTCATCTTTTGTCGCATCGTGTCTTTGCTTTCACGCTTTTTCTCTTTGTCCACCTCAGCCCATCTCTCCCTGTTTTCGTTCAATCCTCTTACCCTGCCCAGGGTCTCCCCTCCTATCTCCCGTTTCCGCTTTCCGTCCAGTTTTCGTCTCTCTCTCCTTCCTCTCTCCTCTCTATTCTCTCTATCTTCATCTTTTTCTATCTCTAAACTTTTCTCTCTAATTCTTCTTTTCTCGTCTTTCTTCTTTTCCATTCTCTCTGTCCTCTCGTCTCTCTCTTTTCCTCCTCCTTTCTGGTCTCTCGTTCTCTTTCTACATGTTTGTTTGTTTCTCTCCATCTGCTTATATCTTCCTTCTTTCATTATTCTCTTTCTTTCTCTATCTCTCATGTCTCTTCCTATCTCTCGTCTTCTACTCCTTTCTTCTTCTGTTTATCTCTCTCTCGTTCTCTCTTTCTTTTCCTTCTTGCATCTCTACTCATATTCTACCTTTTTTTCCGCCTTTTATCTTGTTCGGCTTGCATCCTTTCTGCTCTCTGTGCTTTGTTGGCACTAAGTGTCGGTCTCCCGCTTTTTCTCGTGTCCTCCCCGTTCTGCTGAACGTGTGGGCCTCGCATGCTTCCGTGTCTTGGCTCCATATACTCTTCTTCGGGTTTTGCCGCCTTAATTGTGGGGCTTTTCATCGGTTTTCAGCGTCCCGTTTCCAGCTTTCCCCGTTTCCCTTGCCGCTCTCTTTCGCTCATTTTTCGCTCTTATTGCACTTCTCTCATCTCCTCCTCCTCCATCTCCTCCTCTCCTCCTCCTCACTCTTCCTCTCCTCCCTCCTCCTCGCTCTCCTCCATCCACTCTTCCGTTCCCCGCTTGGGGGTGGTTGCGCCCTTGCCCCGGCCGCCGGCCAGTAGTCGCAGCCCTGCCGTCCCTCGCACAGGCCCCCCCTCCCCTCTTTCTCCCGCCCCCCTTATCTCCGTTGCCCTCCTTTTCCCTCCCGGTTCTCTCCCGGCGTGCCCTTTTCCGCTTATGCTTGACACCCTCCTTGATCTACTTTTTTCCCTCTCCACGCTCTCTCTTTTCATTTCTTGCGTCTGTCCTAACTTCCCGTACCCCTTCTGTTCCTCTTTCCTCGCTCCCTGTCCTTTCTTCTTTTCTCTCTCTATCTCTCTTTTCTCTCTCTCATATTCATACCTTCTCTTTCTACTCTCTCTTCTTTCTATCTTTTCTCTTCTTCTCTCTCTCTTTCTCTCTTTGCTGCCTTTCTCCCCGGCCTTGGCGTCCCTCCCTTTTTTACTCCCGTCCTTCCCTTGCCTTTGTTTCCTTTTTTGCCGTCTGCCTATTTTTCCTCCGCGCTGTTGAAACCACCTTCTCCTCTGCCTCTTGTTCCTTTTGCCTTTCTCCTTTCTCCATTCTTAATTCCCCACTTCTTGTACCTCTTCCGGCCCTCCTTCCCCGGTCTTCTGGTCCCTCTTTTACCTGTCTTAATTTCCCGTTTTTCCACTCTGCCTTTGCCCCCCCACATTATCGCCTTGCGTTCGCTTGTATCTCTCCTCATGCTTTTTGTCGGTCTCTTCTCTGCTCCTAGTTGCTCCCCAATTCCTTCCACTTCGCCCGGCTCTCTATTTTCTCGCGATTGAACGCTGTTCCTTCCTCTCCGGTTTTCTTCCTTTTCATTCCGCGCTTCTTTCAGCTTAACGTCACTTTCCCCTTATCCTTTCCCTTTATCTAGCTATTTTCGGCCTCCTCTCCGTGCACTCCCTTATTCCTTTGCCCTGCCAACCTCCTCCTTGGGTTCTTCCTTGATTGCTTCGCATTGTGGTTCTTGCTTCCTTTTTGTTGTTCCCCTTCCGTGGCGCTTCTGTTGGCACGTTCCCCCCTCCTTCTCCGCGGCGCCAGCCGGCGCCGGCTGCTGTCGTCGCGGCCATGTTCGGACTTTCTCCTTGGCCAGCACCGCCCACTCTCCCAGCCTTCCACTCCTCTTCTGCCTCTTTCTCTCGCCTCTCCCCCTTCCCTTTCTTTTCTCTCTTTCCCGGGGCTGTCCTTTTTTCTTGTTTCTCCCGCCGATCGGTTCCTACTTCCCTCACTATCTCCCTCGTTCTACCCCTCTCTTTATTTCTGCTTCTCGCTTGCCCTCCAACTCTTCTCCCTCTCTTCTCTCATCATTTATCCTTTTCTTCCCCCCCCCTCCCCTTCCTTCCTCATTTTTCCTTCTTCTTGCCCTCTCCCACCGCTCCCAGTGTCCCTAACTGGCCGCTTGTACCCTTCGCTCTATCCTTCTTTCCCCCTTCGGTTCCTTCTTTCACCCTTCCCCGGTAACCCCGACATCGCCCTACCGACCTCGTCGCGCCCTCGGCTTCGTCCCTCGTCTTCCTGGGCTTTTCGCCACACTCGCTCCTACCTCCTTTTCTCCCTACTCGGCCTCCCTCCTCCCTTATTTCCCTGTTTCCTCTCCTCTTCCCCCGTCTTTCCTTTGCTCGTTTGCTCGAACCCCCCTGCTTTTCCCCCCCCGGCGGCGTCTCCTCCAATTCTCTCCATCCCTTCTCTTCTTTCACTCCATTTCTTTTCACCCCCGTTTTTCCCCCCCTGCTTGACCCTTCCCCCTCGTCTCCTTTTTTTTCCCGCTTTCCCCCCCCTCCTCACTCCTCGTCCCTCCGGCCCTCCCTCCCCCCTCTTTCTTCTCGATCTCTGTGCACCCTTTCGCCTCTCGCTTCTCTTCATCCTTTCCTCCCCTCTCCTATCCTTCATCAGCCGCGCGTCAACCTATTCTTCCCTTCCTTTTCATCCTTTGTTCTTCGCTAAGTTAATATCCGTCTCTCTTTTTGCCTTTCTTTTCAAGCTCCCCCCCCCCTCTCTCCTCGTCATCTGTCTGTCTGTTGCCGTCTCAACCTCTCCCTTATGTCTTCTTCTTTTTCATTTCCTCTTCGTCTTCCTTTTCCCCTTTCTCTGTTTACTCCCTCTCTATAAGATGCATCTGTCACTCGCTCCTCTTTTCTTTTCTTCTCTGTTCTTATCTATCTCTCTCTCTCTCTATCTCTTATTATTATTAATATACTTCTTTGCTTCTATTCTATATCTTTCTCTCTCTCTCTTTCTCTCTCTTCTTTTACTTGGCGCTGCAGGTTGCCCGAGAATTGGTCCCGTGGCTTTATGGCGATGCTGGTGCGCCGGCCCATCTCCGGGGCCGACCTTTCCCCTCCTGTGGCCCGTCGGCGCAGCCCTTGTTCATTTGTGCCGCCGGTGTACCGTTGCGCCGCCTGCCAACAGCGGGACGCGGTCGGCGGTGATGGTCGGCGTGGGCCGCAGTGCGCAGCCTGGGCCGGGCGCCACCCGCCGCCGGGGCCGTCCTTCACGTGCTGGAGCTCGTGGCGTCACCGGACCTCTAGGGTTTCGTCCGCTACGCGTTGCCGGGGTTTCCTTAAGGTCCCTGGGGCGTGGCGGGCCCTTTGGCGGTTATTTCTCGTGTCCTCGCAGTCTCGCCCTGCGCTCGTAGATGGTGTCGCGCTTCCCGCCGCCCGTCTGGAATCATCCTTGAAGCCCCCCCGTTGCTACCGCACATCTGATTTTGCCTCGGCCACTGTTCCGCCTGCGAGTGAAAAACTGGCGAAGGCATTTCCAGGACGGCGTTGCCGCGCCCGCCGACGGGCCCCACGTCGTCTGGATTCTCGCGAGCGCGTTTTCTTCCACCGTGCTCTTTTGGCTTACGCTTCATGCCCTGCCTGCCTTTGCCTCGGGCTGGCTGTCAATCCATGTTACTTACACAACTCCTGTCCGGGGCAGTCCTCGGCGTGCGCGCCTCTACGCGCTGCTTCGCCGTTCTTGGGGACGCATCTTGCGGCCACGTTTCGCCTGCTTCTCGCTTCTCCATGCCTGGAATTCACGCCCTGCGCTGAGGCACCATCGTCGACGGTTGCTTCGCCACGACGAATGTAGTGTTGCGGGACGGTTAGGTGTTCTATCCGTGGGCCTTCCTATACGTTATTATATCTCTCTCGCGGTCTTACTATATTTACTACTCCGCTCTGTCATATCGCGTACGTGTCGATCTCTCGCTTTCTAAAGATTTACCCTTGCTGCCCTCGTCTATAACACGTCTAGGACGGGTTTGTCGATGTCTTCAGACCTGCGTCACGCGCCGAGCGTACTTATTACGATTTGTTAATCTTTAACTGCACTGCTGGTGCTACTAGTAATGCGCCGCTCTGTGGTTATTACCCTTACCGCAGCGCCCCCTATTTCTTCCATCGCTTTTATGCTTCGATTCACGCTGATTAGGTAACGCTCCACGTGGCGCGTGACCCGCTTATATTTTTGGTTGGCATATCTTTGGATCATTATTATTATAATAATATATTGTCCGTTATGGATAGACTATCTAAGTGATCATAAGCTCACTTTGGTACGCTGAGCATGAGTTGATCATCTAGCGTGACATGATGCCCTACATTCATCCTATATGAGAATACGTTACATAGCACTACTCATTCTGTAGGGGATGGCAGGTCTATAATGTAGCGCGTGAAGGCATTACCATACGTTAACGCAACATACTGCCACATGCCACTTTATTATATATTATATGTAATCTTTCTCTCTTCACTATCGCTTTTATTCTTTTCCTGTATTTATTTAGTTCGGTCACTCTAGCCATTATCCTTCTTATTGCCATGCTCCACGCGAATTCCTCAAATATCTGTTTTTTTCATGAATTCTGGAATGGTTTAGCCTAATGCTTTTTTTGGACCTCCGGGGCCTTTTGGCATCCGCACAACAGGGATCGAGGCTATAGCAGTCTTCTGTCTTTCCTTAAAGAATAAAGCCGTCATAATCAATATTACTTGCATAAATCTTAAACTCTTCGTTATTCTATCTTAAAACAGGACTGTGGATATAGCCTTCGAATTGAGCTGGGTTTTCATGGGAGGGCTGGATGACTTTCAATATCGATTATTCCCGTCGATAGGCTAGAGATATTGTGTTTGATCTGACCTGCAAGCTGACCTTATCAGGGAGAAAAAGCCTTCAGTCGCGGTGCGTAATATGGTTTTGATACGGTAAATAAGAACTTATGTAAGAGGGCTATTTGTTTGGCAATAAATTCAAATGCACTAATCATTGTTTTCAATCTTAAGTATAAGGCTGATGGGTTAGTAAGGAGTAAATGGTCAGCTTGTTCGACTCTATTTTAGGTGTGATCTCGGTCTACCCGTCGGAACAACCGGACGATCGAATGACATTCTGGCTGTCTGGCGGTCACATGGACTCATGAGGGTAGGACATAATAGTCTTTTTAGTCATAAGTTAAGCCAAGAATCCTGGTGTGCTGTGTGCTTGATAGAAGGAGCATGACTAATAGTCAAGACGGGGGTGGTCAAGGTTTGTAGCTACACTTTACTGCCTTTTTAGAGTGAACATATACAGTTATGGGATTCTTTTGGCGATGGAAGTGAAACTAGCGGCGGGCCCTTTATTACTGGGCATTTACTGCTGTATGTTTCTCTATAGATAATTATAGATCTTTTATATATATCTTTATATATAGTATATAAGCGCAGAGGCCTCTCAATGAAAAGGGAGCATAGCTGTTACTGTTTGTGAGGATAGTGGGACTAGTGAAGTGACCGTTTTTCGGAACGTTTGTCCAGATCTGTTATAACTACTTTTTTTCAAGGGTCGAAGAATAAATGAAAATGTTATGACTTATATGTTGTGGAAAATCTATCTCTCACGTCATGAATTATTGCATAAAATTCGAGTGCTTTATCTGAAACCTATTAAAGTTGGATACATTGCTATTACTCGGGATCTCAAAATTGAGGATGAGGTAAACGGCAAAGCACTATTATTCTATTTAGTCTTCGTAGTTATAGATCTAACGTTAGTAGATTTCGAGTCTTATGATTTCAAACCATCCATGAGATCATTTGACTGGTTATTTATAGGCTTGGGATATAGATTTGCATATATATGTTAAGCACAAGGATGGAATATAAGAACTAATTTATCACACCAAAATCGATAATAATATATTCATACTATAGTACAGATAAAAAAGTGAAATTCGTAAGAATAAAGGGAATGACGGTATATCTATGGAATTATTCCATGGGTAAAGAGTTTCCGGCGAGGGGTTTAGTGGTGATGTGATATAATGATTCTTAGTTGCGAATATTCGATATTCGAAAGGATTGTTTGAATGTGTAACACGATTTGAGGAAAGTTTGATAATCCAATCGTTGGTCCCAGTCTAGGGTTATAGACGGTAGCAAGATAAGTATATATTTATGTTCGCTTGGGATACAGACCAAGTCTTTTATACAACATATTGATGTGAGTAGTTTGCTCTGTTAGTCAGGTAAATGGCTAGTGTTAGCCTACTTGTGACTGAGGTGAAGTTTCCAAGTGTGGAGAATGTATCGAGATTAGCGATATAAGTAATATGTTAGAATTTAATTCTTTCTTGCAATCTGTTAATAAATCGCATAAATCTCGAAAGAGACATCATGCTCCGGAGCACTTAAGTTGATAGACATTAGATTAATGGTGTAGGAAGTTTTTTTTGTTTAGTTGTTATTTATTTTTATCTAAACAAAATTTCTTTTCTTTTGATCATAAACGATAGCTGCCTTTTCTTGAATTAACATCAATATTATCCTTGCCTCTACCTTCGATATCGTTTCTTCTTTAGTTGAGCTATTGTAGGTTTTTTATCGTACTTCCCAGCTTTCAGTTATCTCCTGTTGCACACAGATCGTTGCAAAGCATAACATATTTTGACCAGCTCACTCATAGCAATATTATCACTCAGATGGGATTTGTCGGCTCCTTAGTGAGCGGTGTTAGTTATTATTTTACATCATGCTATTCAGAGAACATTTAATTATTATCTAATATTGGATTCTGTCCTCCCTACATTTGTGCTGCCATTCTAATTTCCTAGTTATCCTTGTAAGTATCGTTATTATATTGTTTTCTTTAGGTATCATTATTTAATTAATATAACGTTCTCCTCTAATGCTCAATATATTATCTCTTATTATTCTCTATGAATTTATCATTTCCAGTACTGCTGTCATAATCAAGCTCTGATCGTCCTCTTCAATTCAATTGAACTTGTCATCGTGTTTTTTTAGTAAATTCAGTCGAAGATTTTGTAATACTCACATATAAATCTTTTTTTGAAAGAGAGAAAGGGTTACAGTATTTGATTTAATTTTCGCTGAGCTTCAACCTATTTATTCCTCTGGGTAAGTGGTCATACAATCTGTGTTATATTTCCCGAAAGTATGCTTATGATTCGTCATAAAAATCATATTTATAAACTATCTTCAACAGTCTCTCAACTAATTCCTAAATTGTCTAGTTAGATTTATGTTTATCTTTTTGTAATCTGGTTCGTTTATCGTACTATGTGTATAAATATCTTCTGTTTAGTTTTATTACAGTATATCTATAAGATTGTTATTCTATCTCATATATCTTTTTCACTGAATGTAAGCTTGCAATGTGTAGTACCTATTATTGCTAAGAACTATGTATTTATTCTTTTTTTTATCTTTTCTTACTTATCATATTCATTATCAATGGCAAAATTCTATAAATTTTCATATGTAATGTAGTACTACGGATTGTTGAGGAATCTGATGCTCTCGTTTATCATTCTTATTGTTAATTTGTAGTACTAATATATGGTGTGATAGAATAGTTAGAGTGGCCGTAAAATTAATAAGCACTTTGTGATAATATTCATATACTGCTCTTCGGAAATCTATTATTCTTAACTATTATACCTTTTACTATTGATTGATTGTTACAGGAAGATAAAGATGTTTACTTATACTATTTCTTTTTCATATTTGATTTCTATTTAGTCATCAATAATAATAAAATATTAAATATCCTCATCCTTTATTGAAAATATTCATAAGAGGAATAAAAGTAACTCTATCTGCACAAGTTTCAATAGATTCGAATCACTGTAAAGGTAGTTCCTTAATCATGGTTTAATAAGTAAATCTGTATTATATTTTAATTCCTTGAGTGGGGGAAACGAGGTTGGATTAGATAATAATTAGATAATTTTCTCGTTCTCTTATATTCTTATATATCTCCTTTATTTCTTATTTATTAATCTTAATCCTAATAAACTAAATAATAAAGTACATTAGTGAGCGATTCAATCTACCTTCGTTTTTTTTTTGAACAAAAATTTGAGTCATTTTATAAGTAATATATTTAATTCATTTTAGTGAAGTAATTCGCATAATTACTCGTCTTAGAAATTCTTTTATCTGTGTTATATATTTTTAACTCAGAAATTAAGTAACTTATTATTAATATTCTTTCCTTTACTTTACACCCCTTCAATCTTTTTTTTTTTTCGACTTATATAAACTCATGATAACATTATATGTACAAATTTTTTTATTTATAATTGGTCAGGTTACTTTTTCGGCGCTGAGCCTAAGGTAGTAATATGTTTCTTATGGATATTTGGGAATTATTGAGAAGCTTCTTGGTGTGTTAGAATGTTACCTACTTTAAATCGTGCTCTATATAAAAGCGTTGATACAGTGACCTTGATCCAAAATGGTTACTTAATACCGCAATCCACGGCACTGCTCAATCAACTCGACACTACATTCATTGTATCTTTGCGTCCGCTATATGCCTTAATTACCCTATGATGTTACCACTCGCTCCATCAAGAATCCACTCAAATTAGATTTATTGCTTCAACATGATATTAAAGTTTTCATATGATTATTTTTTTTTCACCTAATTAATATATAGGCAACTTTGTAGGTAGAGTATTCATAACTGGTGATATTCTTTTACAGAACTTTCCCTAACCCGCTGTGATGACAGTCAATATTTTAATAGCTTACTATATAGTGTAATACTTTGCTAACTTCTGACATCCGTGTTATGATGTCATTCTTCCCTCTTGCCGCCTATTTTTTGTGTACTCCTATTTGTTGCAAATCGCTGGTTCATATTGGTATTGGGAACTCGTGGATGCCGGAATGAGTGCTTTTTGGCAGGAGTTGAGTAATTTCTCTGGTATAGACTTTCTCACCGGCTTGAAACTACTTTGTATTATCTTTTCTCTCTGCTATTAATTATATATATCATAGTTATTATTTATTATATAATATATATTAAATATGATATTGTTATCTTAATTTACTTCTTATATATAATTATTATATTTAATTCTAATTTAGTAATAACTATTAATTAAGTAGTAGTATATTTATTCATTTACTGTGCTATACTATACTATACTCGTTTCAAACACTATTACATGAAATTAATGATTTTCGATAAACTTTGCTAAATTTGAGCCACGCAAATTTATTCGCAATAAGTTGAAATGAATTAAATGTAGATAAAGTAACATTAGCACAAAATAATAAGGGTCTGCGATACTACACTCTACCTATAGGAATTTATCAACACTCTAACTGACCACTAATGATCGAAACTACACTTCTCAGACTCACGAGTCCTTCCTCTCTTCGCACGACTTGACTGCGGGTCTAGCAGTGCCAAGGACATTTACGTAATTTCGTGTGATACAAGCCAAAGGTGTTATCGGGCTCATCGCAAAACTACGAAAAAAATTCTGCTATGACAAGAAGTCATCACCACCGGTATACAAGCAGCACAATGGTATAACTCCGCACCTCCTGGAGATATCAGAAATTTGAGAGATGGAGTCTCAGCGGAGAATTCTCGACTATTTTTATACAGGTTCCCTCTTTCGTTTTTTTTAGTTACTATATACATCAGAGGCTCGTATGATAGAGATAATTTGGCTTTTTTCACTTCTCACCATAATTCAAATATGTCTTAGGGCCTCATCTATCCACAAAGACATACCTAAGAAATGCACCGTTCATCTCGACGAGTGATTTCATACTTCTAACAAACTCTTGTAATATCGCGTAACCGCGACACAAATACCAAACCATACTTCATTTAAGACAAGATTTTTTTATATGCGTTCTGTATGTCATAAGCAATAATCGAACTGACACCAACACTACTTAAACCTCTCCTCACTCATGTTTACTCAAGAATGATTCTAGCTGAATCCTAAAGTTTCACATTATTGATTGACTTTCATATTCCAATTTAAATTTGGTATTATTGTAAGATAACCTCATTTTTGGTATCCACTACGTATACTAAATTTTTTCAATATTAATGGTTTGCATATCTCCTTAATAACATAATACTACTTTTTAATACGTATCTTCGTATAGATTTTACATCTAACAATAGAGAACAATATTATTCAGGATTTGCCTTCTACATATTTTTATAGTACATAAGTATTTTATACGAATGATTTTAAAATGGTTTGCTACGACGTTGAGATATCATAAACTTGAACGTCATTCCTTTCGTATTTCACTCGTATATGATCAATGTTGCTATATATAATTATATTTTTTAAAAATTTTATCTAATAATCAGGATGATTATTATTATTACAACTCACAGTCATTATATGTTACGAAACCCTCCTCCCATATGAACACGAATGTGATCGGTCTGATCAAGAGGAAATTCCCGTGTTTGACGGTGATAGCTATTTTTTTATCCCTAAACTATCACTAGACTGGTCTCTTTCTTTATTCACTAACTACACATGAGACATTCGTTTCAGAAACAAGAATTTTAATTCAGTAGGCTACTGCACGACGGGTGGGTGTGATTTTCCACCTGCCACTCTTCTCGTCCATGACAGGAGGAAAGAATAAAAATTTTTTAATTTCATATATATTAACTCAGTGTTTTTTAATTCTCCATACATGTCCAGAATGTTTGTATGTGGAATTCCACTTGTCTTGGCTCAATTGAATTTAGCATGACATCGCTTATCGAGTACTCACGTTTTGTTCTTGTACACTTTATTTTGGCTACTTGCTTCTTTTCACTTATTATAATTTAATTTTATTTTGTATTGTTTTTGTTTGTTTTTGTGTCCAAGACATTTTTTTACTTATGTTTATCGTTACTATCATCAATTTCAAAATATATTCTGCATTTTTATAAATATAATTGTTCTCTTCTCGAAAACCATACAATTCTCTTCTGTACGATGTTTAGGATGGGAAGTCTAAGATGTCTTTGTAGCTCCACACACCCTTCGTGAAATTTCAAATGAAAACCCTGTTGTAAATTGTTCCTCTATTTTATATCGCAATTATTATTGGCTATAACACTTGCGATCTTTATCCGCATCCATAGAGACATTGCTACCAAATTATGAATTTTTTTCGCTGCGTTGTCGCTGCGTCCTTGCCGACGATACCTTCATTTCCGTCCTTTCCAACTCTACCTTCATCCTTTTCTTACCTAAGTACCGCCTCGCATCTCCGTATGTCAACTCGTTCTCCAGCCCATATACATCATCAAAACTACGGATGCGGGGCTAGCACCGTCGCACTTCAGGAATCAAAGGTTCCATAGAACCCATCCAACTGGATTTGCAGGTCTTCTGCTTGAGGATGTAACCGACCTTCTTATTCATAACTGTGTTAATTATCACGTCTATCCGAATCCTTAATCGAATAGCTGTCCGGACATTTCAAATTGTTCCACTAACCTTCTGCTTCTCTTCTTTGATCGTTCTAATGCTCCCCTCCAACTTTGACGTTCGTTCCCACTACGTAGCCATTCGTTGTTTTGCTTGTTCTTCCTCTTTTGCTTCTCAGTCTCTTTTTCACCCCAATGGTGGTTACCCTCTCTTTCACTCCCCTTTATCTTTAGCGCCTATGGCTGCCTCAGGTGCTTCTGCTATAGTTGGAGTCCTTTCAGCACTTGACATATTTCTCTGCCCTCCGCTCACTCGCGTCGTACGAACCTTCATGGATTAGTTTGTTCTTTAATCTTGAATCTCAATGGATTCTTATCTCGCTTAAATGTGTCCATACTTCCCCTCCCGTGTTATCTCTTGGCCTGTGAGCGCTGCACGGTCAGCCTCACTGTATAATTTGACTTCAGTGATCACCTTCAAAATATGAAATCCGCTCCAAATACTAATGAAACTTCTGCGTTTAGTTGTTTTGTTTTGATCCATGGATTTTAACTAACAACCGGTGTTACGTGTTTACTAAAGTGCTATATCCTAGAAATGTGAGCTGCTTTGCAAAAACTAATGCATATTTGATATACAGCAGACTGACATAATTCAATATGAAGTTGATACTACTAAATACACTAGGCCAAAATGATATTGTTGAGACAGTGTATTACTATTAATAATATATAATCTGTAGTTAAATTAAGTAGAGTTAAATTTATTATAATCTAACTGAATATTTACTCTATTAATTGTTATACTGTAATGTACCTTTATCACTTAAAGAAAATGCATACCAATTACTTTTACTATTTTCAATATATATATAGGCTATATTACCTTTTTCAGCAGTTGGGTAGTCAGAGCACATTATGGTTTCTAAAATTTAATTGCTAATTGTTGGTATATTATACCTTATTTAGTTGTTTTATTTTGAGCAAATTAAAATTAAACAATATATCACCTATATATATTATATATACATATTTCAATTTCTATTGATTTTCATTTTATGTCGCCTCTAGAATTGAAATTTCACATGGAAGCTCTAGAGTTGACTGCCTACAAAATTTAACCCCTCGTTCCTCCGTCAAAACTATCGTCCAGAGAAACAATTTTGATGTTTAGTATTTATATTTTATTTGATCGTATACCTGGATTAGTATTGCCATATTTTGTGTAAAATTTGTGTTAGAACTTTGGTCTTGAGTGTGGAGGTGTAACTTTTGAACATTATAGTTTTGCTCTCGGGCAGCTGGGAGAGTGGTAATGTATGGGGAAATTAATTTTGTTTTTGACTCCGAGATGAAATTGCGAGTTTAAGGAAGATAGAAATGTGCGCTTTGGTATTTTTATGCGCAACCAACTTCTTGTCTTTAACACTTTATGCTCTCCTGATTGCGACATGTCTGTATTTCTTTCAAAAACTTTTGATTTTGAATGTATTGTGCTGGAAGTCGGATTCTGAAAAGTGTCATGTGCACACTCGTCGTAAATTATTGGCCTTTCGCTATCCTGCCTCTTTATGAGTGATAGATTTTTGTGGGTTCGTGTCTGACGTTTAATTTTTTGTCTGTGTTTTGTTTTATTTTGCTTTGTCGTTTCGATATTCATCTTTTACGATTTCAGACATGCATTAGTCTTTGTGTACAGTGATACTTATAGGTCTAGGATTTCTAGTGACATGAAGTGCCTGCGCATAGGCGCATGAAGAGACTTCTTTGTTGTGTTACGTCTTCGAAGCGATGTATACCGTCTATTATAGATTGTGATGAGTGTTGTGTATTTTTTTTTTTGATAAAGCTTGCTTATATATATATATTTAACTAGTATTAATCTTTTGTTTAATATTGTAATTTTGTTATTTATATATTTAATTATTCATCTTTATTTTTTAGTTTGATTATTAAAATATATATTAATAGTATTAATGCTATTAATATAATGATTTTAAAATTTTATAGCGTCTACTAAAAACAAAAAAGATGTAATAGTGCTGATGATTTAATTATATAAATAAATTATATATATAGTATTGACGATCGTTTGAAAAAGATATTTATTTTGACAAAGGAGTTAAAGAATACTGTGAGCTTTTCGTTTTCTGTAAGCCAAAATTTTTTGTATCATATAATATGGTGTGAATATTTAGTTTTATATTATATTGTATACTAAAGGTGTTTATATAATTGTTGTGAATTTTTTAGTGTCGGGGGAATTTGTGTTGATTTGTTGTTATTTTGTATATGACAGGTTTCTGGGAGTATTTTTCATTTATATCTATATCTCATATTCTTCGTAAAATATATCATTAATCATATAAATTAATAAATTCAATAAATTATATATACCCTCACAATATTTTTGTTCTTCTCAAATTCATAAAACTTTTTTTAACTTAACTTTTATTTGCTTATGCACATCACTATATCTAATAATCAGAAATTAACATTTTTCATCTACTTCGCTCTTCAATCTATTCTCTATTACTTCTTTTTAAATCATGAACCACTTAATTTCTGTAAATGAGTCATTTAACTAAAGTACGTATCATATTTTATATCTTATTTAATATAGTTAATTATAGGCACCTAACCTCAACAGATAACTCTTTTATAACATTAGTGTTTTCTAATACATTATTTACTGGGTCTGAGGTGGTAATAGGTGTCAGTCTTGGTCGTGTGTGGTATTAGTCTAACATGTGTATAACTTTTTCCATTATTTACCTAAACTTAACTCATCGGAATTTTCTCTATTGAATTTTTATCCTTATTGTACTATATTCTTCTCTCATTCTTTATCTTTGGTGGCTTGACTATAGCAAACAACAAACACCTCTCCTGTCACCTTGAGCCTGTTCTCTTGTAGCTTTGGCTGGCATTATTAACGCGCCCTTATTTGATAATGTTTATAGGTTAATTCCAATCATGGCTTCTGTACATGTGAGTCACTTTCAGGACTGTAAGCGACTTTCATTTCACGTGACTGCATACTTGTATATGTGTTATCTTGTCTTCAGTTAATGTCTGGTTTTTGGCTAGATGATTGTAATAATAAGTTATGAGTGGTTTTCAAATATCCCAGATATATTTCCACATATGCGCCTTTTTTTAAGTTGTTGTATCAAAACGTGTTAGATTGTAACCCATGTATCGGAGGTGATGGGATGCGCGATGGCTCGATTGGACCTCATGTTGTTTATTTATATGTTGTCCATCTGGTATACCAATCCTTCGTTTATAGTTATCTAACTTTCATAATCCTCTCTGTTTTGTATAATGTATATGTTGTATCATGCATACATTTACTGTTTAGTATGGTATATTTCTATCTTTTATTGTGGTTTTCAGTAGTTTTTGTATGCGGTGATTTTTCGTCGTAAGGTTATAGATGGTGTTTGTATTTTGGACTTCATTATCATGGTTGTACTGTCGTCTCATGTATTTCTACAGACAGTTAATTATGCTCATCACTGATTAATGGTCCACTAGTTATTATGTACTATGGTGCTTTCCTGCTATTACAAGTGATCTATCGTAAAATTTTATATTGTACAGGAGCAGTCGCCTATTGCTTTTTCTAAGCTCTTTTGGTGGAGAAATTTTGCCGGATTAATCAAATTTTAATTAATTGTGGTCATCTCACAGATTAAGTGTAAATTTTTTTATTGATACTTTGGTAACATTATTTATCAGTAGATAGTAGTATAGATATAATTTAGAAAAGTTCGTTACATGTTGATCTTTCTACAACTTTCTGCATGTATGTGTTCGTTAATAGGGATTGAGAAGTGGCCTTTCGTAATATTTGAGTTTTCAAGCTAATACCTAAAGAACCTCAATAATGTCTAAGTCGACATATTACATTATGCTCCACTGATATGTCTATTTCTGTTATCGATGGACTTGCTCTTGTGTGAGTGAATCTACGTTTTGAGTGCTTGTTAATCGTGTCATTGAGTTAGATCATGTATTCGATGTTAGATTTTCGTACTTCTTTGGTGGTGTATACGATGAATCCGGGTGGAGGGTGAGAGAGGTTGGTTCTATCATTCCGGGCAGCTAAGTTTGAGACTATTTTCATAACGTAATGGTGATCAACTCGGTGTCTAGTAAGTTTTTTGACTATTTCACTGAATATTGATATCGGGTTCGATGGTGGAGTGCTTGAGGATCTGGGGCTTCTACATTATAACGCCTAGGTTACATAAAGCTGTTATGTGTTATGGTCATGTACCCAATTTCATTTCGATTTTATTTAGTATTATTGATTTTATCAATTATCTTTTTAAACCCTCCTGCCTAATAATTTCTAAAGCTAAAGCCCATGCCCATTGTGAAATCTATGTAAATAAACACACTTCTTCCCTTGTTTTATTTTTTGAAAGATGATTTAAAGCGTGAGTACTTGATGAAACACATATTTCTGAAACCTTGAACATGAAATCGGAAAAGCTTGTTATAACTATTATAAGATTAATAGTTCTATATAAGTGCTGAAATCATATGAATATAGTATATTCAATAATTATTTATAATCATAATAATAATTTATGATAATTATGTTATACACTTTATATTTAAGTAGATACATATGTTACTGATTATTATAATGTATTTAGATATATATTCATACTCTGGCTAAATTTTTGACTCGACTCTCGTATGCCGTTATTCTCTTACACGGGATCTTCGACTCCCGCACTTTTCGCGTGACTTTACGCAACTGCGCTGTTCCCTTGACTCTCCGCTCTTCCGACCCACTCAGAGTGCCGCTCTGATTCAGACTGTGAGGTCTTTCGCGTCTGCGCCGGTTCCTACATTCTTTAAGCTTCTTTGACTCCCTTCGCGGGCGGCACGAAGGCCGAGCTCCGGATCCGATCCGAACGGTCGTGGGGGGCTAATGAAAAGATTGCCTCTGCCATGAAGCGTCACGTGGACCTCCGACTCCCCTCTTCGTAGGTGGCCCGATCTGCCGCGAGCCCGGTTTGAACTGGCTCCCATGTTTACCGTGTAGACTACTTCAACCGACTGCAGAAAAAACAGGGAATATATGTTTATAAGGCGAAGCTGAGCTTGGATCTTGATTTTCTTAAACAGAACGTTAAAATGCTCTATATACTCTTTTTCTATATCTCTCATCAGATTTAAACTTTTCATAATATCTACAACAGTAATTTTCAAGGGTCGAGCTGCAATATACCTGAGTAGAGAAGTATAGAACTCTCAAAATAAGTGTCCAGATAGTTTTAGATATGAGAGAGATTTCTCGATCTCTGAGGCCGAGATTATAACTTTTTTGAGTAACCTTTTTTGTAAGTCAGTTTCTACGACTTCTCCATATTTGCCGCGGGCAGTCAGAAGAGCGAGTGCAGTGCAGTGTGGATTCAAGACTAATTACGCGGGCTGGGCGATAGCAGGCATGGACAAAAATAGAACTCTCTCTCTGATTGTTGGCAGAGCAATGTTGTCATCGATGCAAGTATACTTCATAAACAAATTATTCTTGCGTTCTTATATCATTCTCTATTTTTCAAAGTTAAAGAGACGATTATAGGTGGACGGATCTGCTAACGTATTGGCAGAGAAGAAAGCCCTAGCGTACTTGCCGTTGGCGCGTGAGGTTATAGCCTGTTTTAAGGTGGAGGGAGACTGCGCGCAGTCAGGAAGTCGAGTACGCACGCGAGAGCAGTGTCAGGCGGTTGACGGGGTGAGTAGAGCCTGGCGCTGTAGGATGGGGACACTCGAGGGATGGGGGGTGGTTGGAGTTTGAGCGGGTGCGGGCGCGCGGTCGGGAGGGCTCAGCCGGTTGCGACGAGACGCAGGGTACCCCCCGCACAGAAGGGGAGCGGCGCGACCTTGCAGCGGCGGTGTGGTGTATGAGGGCATCGTGGGCTCCGATTCTGGTGCGCGCGGTGGTGCCAAGAGGCTCAGCATGGCTCTCTCTGCGCAGGGCGTCGGTCTGTTTGCTGAGCGTGGGCCGAGGCGAGAGCCAACTTGTGTGGGTGTCTTTCGAGTTCTGCCAATCGGGGGGTGGAGGTGCGCGGCGAGCTGCACAGCGATGCTAGTGAGCAGGGGGGGGCCGCCCTGTGGGCAGCAACGACTGGGGATGATCCAGCCGTGGTGTGGGCACGGTGGGGCAGGGAGGCGCAATCTGTACATGATACTCCTGTGCCTTTCAGGTGTTCACGGCGTTCGGGGGAGGAGAAAGGAAGGTCAGGAAGGGGAATAAATGAAATTGGGTCCCAGCGGAAACGGTTTTAAAATGATGCCTGAAAGGTCGGGTGGAAGCCATGTATTCACAAGATTATGTTCAAAGAAGAATGATCCATGGAACATAGTTCGCATATTGTTGATATGATATGGCGATATGATGTAGGCAGGTGTGGATAAGAGACTCAGTATTGATAGTTGGAATGAAAAGGATGGGTGAGGGCAAATTCGCGTAGTTGCCATATTCGGTAGCGGTCTGACCGGGTTTCCGTTTCTATTTCCTGGTGGTTCCACGGGTTAGACCGGTACGTATTGCGGTGTCCTGGGATTGCGGTGTTCGTAGAGGTTGTTCCAAGTTTGCATCTGTGTCAGCTTGAAGGTGATTGTATATGGGGTTGTGGTTTTTTAGACTGGTGAACGTATGATTAATCTGTGAATATCTTTTCTTAGTTAGGGATGTGATACGGTGTGGGGCGGTGCTGGACGAGGCTGGATTGAGTGTTTTTGTGCAGTTGAAGCGTGAATTAATATTGTTTAGGAAAATGGACCAAGAGCAAAAGACTAACTTCTATACGACAGTGGGTTGCGCAACGTCAAACTGGAAACGCCAAGCGGGTTTATCAGTGGTTGCGGTAAGAGACCGTGAGTTCAAGAGTGTGCGAAAGGCGGGTGAGCGGGGGGGGGAGGAAAAATGGGGTAAAGGAAGAACGGAATGTGTGGGTCTACTAGAACTAGTGGCACTCGGCAAGCCGAAGGCTCACATTGCAGGGAGAGGGGAAGGGAGCTGCATTGTGGAGGGATTTGAGGAGGGGTCAAAGGCTCGAGCAGGACCAATCATGCGATTCGGAAGGGAGGGGCTGCTTTTCGTCGGGGGTCACATGTTGCGTGATAAGGACAAGATGGAAGTTATGAAGTGTGGTGGGCGCTGAGGAAGAGTAGTGCCATGTGCCATCAACTTCTAATATATCGAAGGCTGATTTGCTTATAAGGTGGGCACCTGAGGTGGGTCGGGGGTTGATATACCAGAGCCAAGAAGGCCATTCTCAGGCAGTTTCCAATCTTTTGGTGGTGGCATTAAGAGGTGGGGGTTCTCGCAAGATCGGTGAAATGGGCTAGGGGCATAAAGGGGTGTGGAGGATAAAGAGTGTCTTTAAAAGCCGTGGTGCAGAGATAGGGACACATTTATTAATGGTCTTCCAGATTCGGTAGGCTTCAAATTGTAAGATGGGGCAGATGATGTTAATAGTGATTAACCATGGACGCGCCTCGGCGCGTCGTCCTATTTTTCTGTGTTGGGAGGAAGGAGCAGCTCGAGGCAAATATCATGTTACTTGCAGTAGAAGCTCCGATTCTACCTTGTAATTGAAAATTCAAAATGACTTGTTTGTATGCGGTTGATTGGCGTTGTGTCTACGAGCTTGACATTTTTCCGTTGCGCGCTTAGTCAGCTGGAAATCAAGTGTTAGGTGTGAATTGTGGAAAGGTTATGTAAATTAGCGACTGATTAGGTTCGCAGATGCGAGAAGGGAAGAGGCTGTTCTATCTATAGATCTAGCATTGTTAGTAAGAAGAAAGGAACATAGCTGTTTATTGAAGAGAAGACGTGCGCACAAACGGTCGTGTAAGATATCTGCATGGAAAGTATGCCGATAAAAGTTCCTACCACGTAAAAGGATGTTACATGTAGAAGAGCTGCCCACGGAGGAGATGAGTGAGAGAACAGTCTCAGGAGTACAAGAAGACAGAGACCAAGAAGAAGAGAATCACAAAGGTTGGGGAAGAGAAAGAAAATAATCCACGTACAGATTATAGAACTTGAAGAGCAAGGAAATGTGCTAAAACTGAAATGCTTATGACTGAAGAAGGGACACTAATAACAATCAGAGAAATGCAAGATGCTTAGAAGAGAAGAGTACCTACGTACAGAGTTGATATTTGGGTTGAAATTGACGGTATTCCCTAACTCTGTAAGTTAAGCTTTAATTCTTTTCCGTTTTGCTATAAATAAAACTGTTTACTTTCTGGTCGAAAAATGAAAAAAGGAGGCGTGAGCGGCCTTGGGGACGGTAGGATTGAGAAAAAAAAATAAAAAAAATAAAATATTTTTTTTTAAGATTCGATCCATGATGCAGGACTTTCTAACAGTAGAATTTTCAGATAATTCGTTGTATGAACTGGCAGGTAAATAGCCTGGCAAGTACACGGTGATTAATCAGACTATTTTTATGCCCAGAAAGCAATGAACACGCTGGTCAGGGAAAGTTTGCGGATTTTTGGTCGAGGAAAAGGTCCAGGGAATCTCAGAAATTCGAAAATCTTCAGTAGTGGTCATGTTACCTCTGCTATCTCTCTCAGACACGGAAAGAGGTGGGTAGCGCCGGTTCCGAAATTTTGAATGGGTGTAATTCCTGACTTTTTTCTGACCGAAATCCGCGAAATTTTCCCTGCCCGTGTTGGCTTCTCTGCGAGTTTCCCGTTATGTTTGCTTTCTTCGCCGTCCTCCTGGACTGACTTTCGAACAAATAAATTTTCTTTTTTTTTTGTTTTTTTACTCCCTTAATACACTAATAAATCTTTTTGTCCAAAAGTACACAGTTTATTTATACAAAAAGAAGAATAAATTAAAAGCTTACATTAATAGTCCTAGGTGAATACGTCCACTGTGATCCACAAAGTTCTAAATGGGGTAAGATGGTTTGGAGTTAAAGCTCTCTCTCGGCAAGCATCCGAATTTCGGATTTATAGTGTCCTTCTTCAAGTAAGCTTTCAGTTTAACCCAGGCAGGGCAGCATCTGTTCTCTGCCTTCAAGTATAGATCTGTATGGAAATTTTGTCTTTTTTTCAACCTTTGTATTCTCTCTTTTTGGTCTGTTTTGACTCTGGATGTTCTTATCAATATCTCCTAATGGGCAGCTCTTACAGTTTGTCAAACATTTTTTTGAGATGTGCGAGGGTCAACTGTTATTGAATACTTTCATGAGATTGTACTGACGCCTTGTGACTGTTCTTTTGAGAAATCACAGACTATGTTCTTTCAGATTCTCTATTAAAATTGCTTTAATTATAGAAACGACCCTCCTTCCACTTTCGCATTTCCATGCGAAAAATATTTAAATTATTTTTAATAGATTTGCCCACACATTGCACCAGTAACATTGATTCCCGAGGTACTAATAGGAAGGAAGAAAACTAATTCGAAGTCTCTTAGAGAAGACAATCACGATCGCAAGAAATATGTTGCATTTTAATTCAAGGGTGAGAAGAGAGCTTCCCTGCAAAGTAACAGAGCAGGTGCAATTGTGGCCTTTGCTTTCTCAGAAAATAGGGGAGCAAGTCGCAATGGGTTAATCACAGTATTTACTTTCATCTGGCCCTGGGTGTTAAAAATGTTGGAAGCGTTACCGGCACTATCTGGAAACTTAGCATTTAAAAATGTTGTCCGCAGCGACCGCCATTACCGGGTGAATTTCCTATTATTAACTCCACCACTTAATGCCGATAGAGATTTCAGATCTTGGAAACATCATCTTTAATGCAAACAGATGAAGACTGCTTGATAAACTGGTTTCTGGTTGGTTAGCTTAACATGATGACACTGCAGGGTCATTTACAATCCAGTTCGAAATTGATAGACAGTTGATGGAATGGCATAATTTCAATGCGCACATTGATCAGCTTTCACTAATATGTTGTATTAATTAGAAGCGATGTACGACGGAGAAAAGGTTTGTTCAGATGGACGTTGGGTCTGCTGGTTTTGATGGTAAATTCAGACATGAGTTTCCCTTTGGGAATGGTGAAGCTTGGCTTGGGTGTCCCATGGTTCGAGTAGGATCAAAGTTTCGTTTTTAACATATTTTAACGTATGGCCTTGCAACCTTGGGAACTATCAGGTCCTTTTACCCAACCAGCCTGAAACTGGTGGGTTCAGTTTGACGCCAACCACTGGTCGTTAAAGTAGTTTTTTAAAAAGGTCTTTTTCTAAATAAATAATATAATACCTTCAACTGCACAAAATCCAAAAATCACTCTTCATCAACCTCAAAAGTATAAATCCTAAAAAAGAAAAAGATATAAACAGATTGAGTCATAAGTCATCCATTTCCATGGAAACAACAACATATCCATCACTTTAATTGAAAGGATGAACTTGGAACAACCGTCTTGAGCGAACAGACCATAGGGAAGAATAGTAGGTTAAGTGAACCTAAAAGTAGAAGAAACCGGGATAGAATAGAGGATTAGGAATGGTCTTCCTCACCATCTTCTTCATCGTCACTTGATCAATACATGCTCTGTATTCCAGCAATATCACGAGCAGGTAAGGAAAAAAACTCACTCCTCACACACTCACCTCGCACACCTGGTTCGCCCCACCGATGGATCATCCCTTTTTGGAAAAAAATTAAATTTCCCCGACGTTTCAGGCTATGTTAAGAACAGTGTTTCACCCCGAGCCATTTATTTTTCCCTATGCCTTCCGCCATGGAACCTTCCTTTTTTTTCCAAAAGTGTAGAACCCTGAATCCGAAGGAGTACATACTAAGAGGTGGTTGCCCTCGGTGCCAGAAGGAATGGATAATAGGCCAGGTTGGTTAATGCGGGCTGTGGGCGGCTGGACTGGCCGTGGTTAAGTAGCCAGGCGGCGGCGCCTGGTGCGAGTAGGTGGGGTGTGTGGGGGGTTGGTGTGGGCTTGGGCGGGGCGCACCATTGAATGAGTGCTAGTGGGAGGGTTATGTCAGCGGTCCGGCGTGTGAAGGCTCTAGGTGGATCTTCTGACTAACGAGTTCTACTAAAAGGTATAAAGGGGGGCAGGTAAGGCTGGGGCTTTCTTTCAGCTGCATGATTTCTTCTATGCTGAAGGAAGGAAACAGTAGGAAGGGAAGACAATGATTCGAAGGAAGCGAGAGAGGAAGGGAAGGAAGGGAAGGGAAGGAAATGAAAGGAAGGAAGGAAAGGAAAGGAAGAAAGGAAAGGAAAGGAAGGCAGCCAGCGATGTAAGGGAAAAAAGGAAGATGGAAGGAAGAGAAGGAGAACGAAGCAAGAGCGAAAGGAAGGAGGAAGGAATGAAGGAAGGGAAGAGAAAACAGGAAGAATGAAGGAAAGAATAAGAAGTCTCATGTGCCACAAATTCTCATAAACCTAACAAATAAAATTAACAAAGTACGTAGAAATTATTAATTCGAACTAACCAAGAGCAGAAAGGGAATAGAGGAGTGGTTATGGTATGTATTACAGAATAATTATATAGACAACACAGACAATACAACAGAAGCCTAAGCCGGAATAGCAGAGAGTAAGAAATAACAAAATCAAAAAAAACTATAAAAGAAAATGTATAAAAAAGAAACAAATGATATAACATAGAAAAAAGTAAGAAACAAGGACAATAACGAACAACTAACAACTTATAAAAACAACAAATACACAGTAACAATATAATATCAAAAAAACAATCTCCCGTCTAGACCCCCACACAACTGACTAGTCCCTCCAACCCCATTGAAACTCAATGGGCGTTGGTATCAGTTCTGTTGTCGTCCATACTTACCTGGCTTCTTTTCACGAATTATTGTGTTATTTTAAGGTGCAAATTTGAACCTGTAATATGTAGTCGACTTAATAGTGGCAAGGCAAAAGTTAATATAAAAAAAAGGTTTCTGAATTTGGGAACAACAATGTGGTTTATTGAATGTAGTGTATTTTACAGAATTATACGCTTACTCAACATAAATTCTACACAAGCTACACAGACAAATCAACCAAGATTCCGCCAAAGAAAATCAATCAACAATAAGCACTCAGGAAACAAATTGCACAGCAAATCTGTACAAAAGTAACACAATCCCACATCGTACATCAGTATAAATTTAATAAAACCCACACTAATCCATACAATGAACAAAATCATACCAATCCTCACAAAAAAAATAATCAAATTGCAAAAACAAACCAAATTATATAGCAAATAACACAGTCCACACATAGTACATAACAAATTCCTAACCCAAAAGTCAACAAAGTTCACATAATAATCCGATCAATTCAGCACAATAAACAGACAAAATCCCAATAAGTTCAGTCCACTCACAAATCCTATAACAACTACCACAAACCCAAAATATCCAATTCAAGTAACGACCTTTCAAGGCTTAGCCAAAGATTACGACCAATAAACAACTTCACAATGTCCAGAAGTCACTCAATTTGCAGTGAAATCCACATAAATTACAACGACAATCGGCAATGCATACGAGACACAGAAATCAATCCCAATCCGCAGCTCAGCACAATTGGAAACGAATTTTAAACGGAGAAACTAGAGGCCATAAGATAAGTTCTAACATACATCGTTGCAATGAGAAAATTACAAAATTCTAGCACCCGATCCAGAAGAATGATATCAGTAGGATAGTAGGGTAGTAGTCGAGAGAGTAGTATATAGTATAGATATATGAATGATAGGTATAAGGTTATAGGGTAGTATAGTAGGTGATATATAGTATTATATGATATATATAGTATATATAGATGTCACCTCGTTGAGATGTGATGACGGAAAAAGAGTGATGATAGAGTGAAGAAGGCAGAAGAAGTGTCTTGGGGAGGAAGGAAGGAAGGATTGGAAGGATGTGTGAAGTGGACGATAATAATCTGAAGGTCTTTCAAGAAGTCGGTTTGGGATTGTGGTTTTGAAGGGAGGTTTTGGCTTAAAGACTCCAGCTACTTAATAGGGGAAAAGAAGACAAAAAATTAAATTTGAATTTTGAAAGTATACCGGCGGGAAGAGCTAATTTAAAAATGTTCTAAATAGGTACAATCATAATCTTCATTCTTGTGTGAACTTGATGAATAAGAACAAATTTCGGCAAAACTAAACAAAGAGAGAGTAAAGAATAATTAGATTATAAAGTAGGCTACTGTAAAGGTGAAGAGAATTTCAATCTTTTGTGAAGTTATTGGAGAAAGATTTCGAAAAATTTTTTTCCCCAGGTGTAGCGGGTGAAACCCCTTTGCCTACTATTTAATTCTGTTTCGTGAATGGAGGTCGGCTATTTTAAACTAATCACTCCAACACACTGCAGCAATGGCAGGAAGATAGTGAAGTATATTTTAAGATATAATATATATATATTTATATGTATTATGTTATATAGTATAATATATAGATATATTAAAGATAGAATGTATATAAGAG
>JABUQX010117199.1:0-42500 GCA_015478945.1 Trachelipus rathkii | reverse complement strand
GATGACTCGACCCTTCAATTCTTCAACTTCATTTCAATTCTGGCTCCTCTTTGCCTTCTAGAATGCCGCTCTTCGTACTTAATCTTTCCGAATCTAATTCTCGCTTGATCGCGATAGAATTCTTGGGTGAGGGTCGTCTAAACCTTGTGAAAATTTAATTCTTTAAAAAATCAACTTCTACAAATCTCCCTCTCATAAAACACCTTCACTTTACCTATCTCTTCGACGCGCTTCTCTGCGTTCTCCTGTTGACCAATATTAAACATCTATGGCCTTTAACATAAACAAAAAAATGCTTTGGAAAACTTCACATCACAACGGTTGCTAGGGCGGCCCAAGAAACTGGAGTTCTGTTAGACTGCGAGACTTTTTTTTATCTTCTCAGTTACTCCAGCTATACAAGCGCCTCATCCGCCCTTCTATGGAGTACTGCTCTCATATTGGGGGGGCTCTGGTTTCACCGGCTTTTGGACAGGGTGAGTCAAAGGCAAAAGACTTATAAACTAGCCTTTCCGTACTTTTCTTACTTCACTGCACCCTCTATCTTGCGGCCCGCGATATTGGCTGCTTTATCTCTTTTTCTATAGGCTACCGCAGCCGCAGGCTTGCTCGAGCGCAACTTGTCACTCGCGTTACACCTACCTTTAAGACGCCCCTCGTAGCACAAGGGGTGGCGTTGTCTGCCGCATGAGTTTTGGTGTGGATCATTGCCGTAACTCCCCAAGGTTAGTTCGCTGCGCGTGCTTCCGTTCTTCCTGCCACTCCTGTTCTGTGGAACTCCTTGTCATCTTCTGTGTTTCCTTCTGAATTTAATCTCCCTCACTCAAAGCTGGCGTCTAGTGCCTCATCTTTTTGCGTAAATTGCGTAGTTGCGTGACGCTTCTGAGCATGAAA
The DNA here is from genome assembly GCA_015478945.1 of Trachelipus rathkii. NCBI lineage: Eukaryota > Metazoa > Arthropoda > Malacostraca > Isopoda > Trachelipodidae > Trachelipus > Trachelipus rathkii. The sequence goes on along the minus strand of JABUQX010117199.1, from coordinate 41,606 downwards.
CACCCCTCCTCTGAATTTAGGGCTCTGCCCGTGAGTTGGCGGTTGAACAACTGCTAAAAAAATTATATATAGTACATATAATATAATATATTACATATATATAAATATATATATATATATATATATATATATATATAATATATATTATATATAATATACTATATATATATAATATATATAATATATATATATATCATATAAAATACTATGCTAATCGATATTACCAAATATCGATTTTATGTATCGATATAACAAAGTATCGATTTTTTTAATCGAACCCAACAAATATCGAAAATGAACTCTAAAAAATTAAGGCTGCCGAAAAATTAGGTTTTATAATTATATATAATTATAATATATATAATATATATATATATATATATATTACTATATTATATATAATATATAATATATTATAATATACTATATATATTATATATATATAGCGAACTTTTCCTTTAAAAGGATGTTAACCGATATATATATCGAACGAACAATGAAATCGATTTTTTTTCGATTATTTCAAGGGCCAATAAGAGAGCCTGAGGCCGGTTGACAAAAAGTATTTTTTTTTAAACTAAAGGAATACCAAAGATAAATCGCCAAGATATAAAGAGTCAGCGGTCTCTCGCCTCAGCGGGGCGACGACGGGCGGCGCTCTTACGTCCCCCCTCTGCTCCCACCGTCGGCTCGCAGCCCCTTAAAAAATAAAAATAAAAAATAAAACAAAATTAACATATAAAAATATTAACATGATATAATAAAGCAACATGTGGCAACTTTTTCTCTTCTTCTATTGGAGTTTAAGTTAACACGTCACAGTGCATGGTTAGACGATTAGGGTTCAGCGATATTTCGATATCTGTATTTTTATGTAACATCCTTTAAGCAAAGCTGCATATATATAATATGATATATAGTAGTAATATATATATATATATATATATATATAATATATATATATAGTATATATATATTATATATATTTAATATATATATATATATATAGTATAAAATAAGATGACCAGGAACGGAACAAGAGTCAAAAAGATTTATTAATTTTCTCAACTTTTCAAGTCGAACGAGACTCATCCTCAGGAGGCTGTAAGGACACATATGCATAACATTACAAAATTTTTTTTAAAAAAATTAAAAAAATAACAAAGTAGTGTGACATTATGAGTTATTGGCAAACGAGAATAGAATTAGAATTAAGATTAAAATTACAATCCCGTATAAAAGGGCATAATATAATAAGTTTAAGCGATAGAAGGACACAATGTATAATAATCAGTAAATGACAATTAGAACTAAAACTAAAATTAAAGTTAAAATTAAATTGCAATTACAAATGGGAGTAAAAAAAAAAAAGAATTTAAATCACATATAAATAAATAACACACCTAATAGATCCAGAGTTAAATAAAATACGCACCAAGAATAAAATCATGAGGGGGCAACGACAACAAAAATATTAGTTTGTTTGGTGTGAGGTTGAAAATCAAGAGCACAAGAGATATAAGGAAAAATGTCGGATATTCAAGGGTATATATTTAAAAACGCAAGCATATATAAAGTAAAAAGATGTTCACACTTACATATAAATAATTGTTAATTAAACAAAAAGTGCGTAAACACTCAAAAAAAACCAGAGTTTAAAGCATAAAATATAAAATTATCAGGTTAATAAATGGAGTGAAGAGTTAAGAAATACTTAAAGAGGTAGAGGAGTGGAAGGAGTTCAATTTGGGGTTTGATTGGTTAATGTAAAGGGATTCCAAAATTTTACGGTCAGTACAGAAGTAGCTGAAGACAAAATGTTAAAATCAGAGAAAAGGAGGGGGTGACCAGAGTTGTGTGTATCCTTTCCCCCATGGGGGAAACGATAGAGGAATGCTAAGGGGTAAGTGTTGGGAAGTTATTGCGAAATGATGTACCTATGTGTTTGTGTATTCTCAGCTGTAATTGAAGGTTGGTTTGGCCTATATAGCAGGTGAGAGACCCAGGCTCGTTACTGGTCGCTCGTCGTGTGAGTGTGAGCTATTCTTTTCCTGCTCCTTCTTGCTGACTTAAAAATTGAGCACACCCCCCCCCCCTCCTAGATTAGGGCTCTGCCCTTGAGTGATGGGTTTGCCAAAAATATATTATACTATATATATTATATATATATATATATATATATATATATATATAATATACATATATATATATATATATATATAAGATACCCATCATACATATTAATATAGTTGATCAAATGTCACATTATAATTTCAATTATAATAATAGTAGGTGCCAATAATACCGTAGATAGAGTCTTATTATACTTATTAGATGCTTTCATAAGAGGAGTTTGATATAAAAAATTCTAAGTAAATTATTTACAAACATGTAAAAATATTTAATACTACTCTTTCTCTCCATTATAGGCATAAGGCATATAGCCATTTGTGATGAATATATATGAGGTTATAATGTAGATATCATCCAAGTATATAAGCTTTGCTAAAAAAACAAGATGTACGTTATCTCTACAGATGACTCTTTGGCGTGAGATACAAGCCGAGAGCATATTGTGAGACATACAGTTCGTGAAAGAAATTTGAAAGTATTATAAACCCTCTACCACTTGAGCATAGATACGTGCTCAATACTTGACATAGAAACATGCCTCAATCCAGACCCACTAACCTATAGATCTGAATACCTTCCTTGAGTTGGAGCAACTAACGCCCCAATATTTATCTTGAAGTAAGTAACAGATATTTAAATTAAAAATTCTCACATATATAAAAAAGAATCTAGAAGAAAAGAATCTCTCATAGTACATCTCTCCAGCCTTACCGTCCAAATAATCAAAACGCAACTTCACCTAAGGGAGGTAAATTTAAGGAATTCGCACTACGATCTCGATCGCCAAGTTCTTCCAAAAAGAAAGTCGGGACAGCGCTGAGCATAAACGCCTTGAGCACATTCTCAATATACCAACGTAGAGTTGACTTACGAGAAAGAGCGTTATCTCAACAGACAAGTCGTCGACTTTTGTACAATCAATAGTGTATTCCCTATGATTGTCAATTGAAATAGCAGTCTGGAAAAGGTGATTGAGTGATTTTCTATAATATTCCTTTCAATCTCATCTCTCGTATGAGCGCTACGCACGCAAGGATTAACTAGAAACACATCTCAAAAGAGCCTACAATAAATTTGCTGTGAACCGGAGTTTCAAGAACACCTAGAACATTCTAGGATACAGCACCTTACTGTATAACCAAGACAAAACAACAAATGAAGAAGGAAGAAGAAAACGTAGTAATATAGTACTTAATAATTTCCAAGAATTACGGCCACTCCTTTTTGTGCATAGCTAAGGGAAGAGAACAAAATATTACCCGACAAATTGTTCAATACATTGGCTTGCGAAGTATCCAGAGGATTGGCTATCGCCTCCTCGGTTTTGTAAGCACCCCAGTTACGAGGATTCATCGTTAGTGCATCATCTCTCGCAAACTTCCTTTTCGGTATTGGAATTGTCTAATTTTCATCATTTACAAGTTCTAGTCATGTAATTCCGAGATAAACATATCTATCATTTGGATATTCCACATACGAAGTCCCTCGATTCTCCTTTGCGAATTCATAAATGGTTCTGTGGAGCTCGCTCCTTTTTGAGTCGTATGTACACAAGCAATTGTTTCAAAATACACAAGTGACCTCACACCACCTTTTCGAAAGAACACACTTCAGCCAATCTACCCTATGTCACGCCCAATAGCTTCTTTCGTAACTACAGCCTTAGGGTGAAAACGTATATGTCCGGTGCCTGAGTGCAATCAATGCATGTCTACAATACCCATGTGTACCGCATTACATTAGAACAACACGCCTTAGTTCTGGACTCTCTCACGTGTGACGATGGTTCAACGGTTCGAATCGATGATGAGCGAACCTGAATTAACCTCTTGTGCGGATGAACCAACTTGCGTTATCAAATATAACAAAATAGACATATAGTTCGAAACATTTTTTTGCTATTGTTATCCATTTTAATGTTGTTAATTTAAATATATAGCTCCATATATAATATTTCATAAACGTGGATAATAAAACCCAAAAAATATTGCTTGTGATTTAAAATGAGCACTCTTATCATTATTTCATATATGATATATGAATTAATAATAGTAACATCCGGCCTCCTTAATCATAAAGATGATGCGACTCAGCTCTTGAAGTGTGGTTGTAGTAAATATATAGTTAAGTCTTTCGCATGTGTATACAGTTATATGCTCGACCATATGTGAGAGTAGTTATCTAACTATATTCATTGGTAATACATATTCTCTAGCATTCAATTATGTGTTTTATGTCTCACTTTAATGACTTCGGTCAGTATAATGCTTCCATATTGAATAGTAAACTTCTATTTACTAAATATTATGTATTTTTGGTTATATTAGTGATCCTCATTGAAAATGTTTATATAATTTGTTAAGTTTTTTTCTTCATGCGCTTTAGCAAAATTGCTCCACCAAGATATATATGTGCCAATGCTTTATGGTTGAATGAAGCGTTAGTGGTAATTTTATCATTTGTGTCATAAGATTATAAGTTTTTAAAATTAAAAAAGAAAAAGGGTAAAAAAAAAAATTTTTTTGTTTTTAAAAATGATAATTATAGTATAATAGCATATTCTCCTCTCACTCCGTGTTTAAGCTGGGAAGTAATGAATACTTCCATTATACCTTTGCTAAATTTTTTAATATTGAGTAGTTAAGCGTGCTTATAATGCTCAAGACTTTGCTAACAGACTCAAGAAAGGCAAAATTTTTTAGCAATGAAGTCGAAATGAAAGTAATATATTTAACCCGCCTGTATGTCTTCTCTGATTTGGAAGGACTTAACTCCAACTATACCTCTGTAAGAGTTTCATCAATAAAAAAAGAATCCAGAAGAGAAATAGATGTATCTCGGAAAGAATACTTTTACATATCCAGAATCTCCATACCAAGAGGCTAATTATTCAAAGGCGTGCAACTTTCGGCAATAAGGGTGTGGAGGCATATATATTTAAGGAGTAAAGTCCGCAGACATCCAAATTCTCTCGACCGCAACGTTTAACACGAAAATGAAGAAGTCGAGGCAAAGGGAAGGTACAGAACGCGCGGAGTATTAGTCAAGAGTCGTTGAGTACCACTTCGACCTTACGATAAGAAGCTATCTCAACAAAAGGTACTTTTTGATTTCTATTTACATATTTACATTCAATCTCTCATTTCAATTGAATTAAATCGTCTTCTATTATATGGATATTATTTGGTTACGATCCCAAAGTAACCTTGCGGGTTACTTTTGATTAAAAAGATAATGATAGGGAGAACTCCATCTTTGGTTCTTCCTATCTCTTTTAACAAGAATAAAAAAGTCTATAGTGTGTTATATAACATATTTGTTTGCGCATCACTAAAGACATAAGACATCAGGACTTTTATTGTCCTATTTCCAAATAAGAAAGATAGAGTAGTGAAACCTAGTGTTTTATATTTACTAAAGAAATAAACAAATAGCAGTGACTATCGTGCGGTAGTTGGAACTACAAAACTTTAACTCTTCATTTTACTTATATACGGGGGACTAAGAGAGACCACATACACACTCCAAGTCCTTTCGCCTATAATATATATATATAATACTATATATATATATATGATTATATATATATATATATATATATATATATATTATATTATATTATATATATATAATATATATATATATATATATATATATATATATATATATATATACTATATTACTATATATATATATGGTGCTGTTCCTTTTCACTTGACTGAAAATTTATGTCCTTAAATAATGTTGTTGTGCTACTTGGTATTTACTACGAATGTTATTGTAAAAATAAAAGAAAAAGAAAAATAGAATTTAAAGAAAAAGGGTAAAAGTAAAAGAGCTTTCACTGGTCATTATTAATTTTGTAAAATGCTTTTTTTTTCCGTTATATTTGATAAATAAGTTGTTATGACGTCAGATAATTGATTTTTGTTCGTCTAAATTTAATGATACTCTTTGGAATTAAATATATACTTTTTAGTTATTTTACTACGCTCTCTGTATTTGTTATTTAATGAGTACTAATTTTTAAGGTAAATTATAATTATAGATAAATCTATTTGAAAACGGAATATTAAGAGGTTAGGTTAGTTGTTAGGTTAGGTCTTGTTTTAAGGTTAAGGGTTTAGTGTTATGGTATATAGGTATAGTGTTATCGACTGGTAGATTTAGGTTAAGAGTTAGGTAGGCTTAGGTTAAATGAAGGAGTGTGAATCAATTAATTGCAATGTGCTCAATGATACATTTCAAGTAATTTCTATATGATTTAGATAAAATTGATATACCTCAAGTATTAAAAACTGTTTGGATTTTAAATTATTGTCGATAAATATTATTATAGTTTAACTATTAATGTATAAATAGGATTAATAAATAGTATTACTTGTTTAATGATAAAAGGAATATAAACTCCTATTTATCTCAAACCCTTTATGGAATTTTTCTTCCCTTAAGCATTTTTTTTTATAAATAGGTCTGAATAATTATACGCTAATTACAATATTTAATTTGGTATGAATTCTTTATATGAAATATTATATAATTAATAAATGACGTTTATTTAGTGATATAGTATAATACTACACTCGATAAACTCGTCATAAATGATTCAAAAACATTAACCGAGATATCTGCTCCCTGATATGCCACAAAATAACAGATGCAAATTGGAAGTTAAATTATTATCCGAGAGTAAAATAAAAAATTAAATTCTATATTTATATTATATATTTAAAGCAAGAGTTATTTAAAATTCAACATAGAGGTGTGTTATAGAGACCTTTTCTCGATAGGAAACCTATTTAAGTAATTTTAGTGCAAAGAAACTAAAAATAGTCCGGTGGCGAAGATAATTAATTCTATCCGAAAATGAAAATAGGAAAATTACTCACCTACTGCAAATCAGTTGCGGTGCTAAATATTATATTATATATAATAATATTAGTTATGTATATGAATATTTATATATAGGAATATATTTTAACCATACTATTTAATTTTGATGATTTAATAAGTATATATAAATAGGTATATAAACTATATACTTTACGTGATAATAATATATATATTTAACAACAACTTTATAAAAAATAGCTAAACTATACTCAATATACCATTATTAGTACAACTTAAGAGAGAATTCCTAAGTAGTAAATTGAATATCAACTAACCTAGACTCTAAAGCAGTATTTAACTTTATATCTTAGATACAATTATTTTATATAAGAGAAAAGAAGTATATATGTTTTACCAGTGTGTACCTGAGATTTCAAGATTTTTACATACTTATATAAACTTATTGACCGGGGTAGTAATAGATCTGTTTCATAAAACAAATTGAAGGCGTTTTTACACATATCTGTCTTATTGACGTAGATACTTCGGTTTGACAGTTAGTTTTAAAAGATTGTTTTTTTTAAACTCTAAACTTAATTTTCCGGACTAAAAGTGGTAACATTCTTAACAAACCCAATAGATGGAAATTCTACTACATAAACATTTTACAATCAACACTGATATTATCAAAAAAAATTTCTTTTCATTTTTTGATAGAAGTGGCTCTTGTCGCCACCGGACTATTTTTTAGTATTTTTACACTAAATATACTTAAAAATAAAAAATTTTATTTACCTTAAATTGTGTTCTGATTTTGTGATGATGTAACTGGTGTGTTGTATCAGGTACCTCCTAAAAACGCTTTATATAATTTAAGTAGTTTGCAATTAATAATGCATGCGATTATCATTATAATGAAAGGCAGGAAAATCCAAAAGGGTTTGAAAAGGTTTCCTTTTCATAAACAAAGACATTTTAATCCTTTTAAAGTAACTAATTTTCACAGAGTAACTTAAAATCCAAACAGTTTTACTGAGGCCATTTTCATAAACAATAGATATGAAATATTATTGTAATAAGCCTTGATATAAACTTTAAGACACTTATTGTTTGTCTATATTAATTTTATTGTACTTAATACTGCGTACAATTTTATTAAGTTAATGAGAATCAATCTCAACTTTAATGAACCCGAATACTTAAATATTGACAACAGTATACGTGTTCACCAATTCATTACTGAAAGATTACTGAAGTTTTTACTGATTTTGGGGAAGGCTGTGACCATCCCGCGCATTGATATGATATTTTTAAGCCTTTATTGATGACTCATAAATACTGATATTTTTATACTGTAGTCTAAATTATAAAATGACCAATATTTAATAGTTTTCTAAATAAATTTTCATACACTCCGGGCAGAGGATTGCTTCAAAAGAGAAGCAATACCCTACCTTTGAGTTTACTTTAGCTGTGTGCTTGCGTTTCCTTTAATGGTTTACTTCATTTAAAAACAAAAAAATTTTTTTTTTACTTTTTCTTTTTATTTAAAAACTTTAATCTACCTTAAAATTACCCTAAACCAAACTTAATATTACATTAAACCTAATTTTACTACTTTATTTATGCAAGTTATTATAGATTAGACAAATTGGCTTGCATAAACTGCCTCTGTTTAAGAGCAGCTTTTTTATTATTATTATTATTATTATTATTATTATTATTATTATTATTATTATTATTATTATTATTATTATTATTATTATTATTATTATTATTATTATTATTATTATTATTATTATATAAGAACCAGGTCTGTTGCTGTTGTCATCCTGTACAGGTGTTGTAGGTACAGGTGTTACATTTGATGAACTACCACCTCCTGTATTTAATTCGAGGGGGTAAAGGTTACTGATGGAATGCAACCCTATTTCACCAGAACCGGTTTTTAATTTTACTGATCTGATGTTATTATCGTGACCTACTATCACATCCATTACCCTGCCCAATTTCCAAAATGGACGTGGTTTATTGCTGTCTTTTATAAGAACCACATCTCCCACCTTTACTTTATCTTCCCAAATACCCTGAAACAAGTGTCTAGACCGCTCCCGGAGACTTAGGAGATACTCCTCATGCCACAAACGCCTGAACTCTTCATAGAGTTCATTTTGCTTTATGAGGGTAGAATCCAGTACCTCCTTGTTGGGTGCACTGCCCATCTGATATTCTACTGTATCAAAATTACTTTTAAATATTAAATTACTGTTAAACATTACTTTCAAAAAACAATTGGGCGTTATTGCCTCCAACTCAGAGGTACCAGATCTATAGGTTAGGGGTCTGGAATTGATGGCATTTTCTATGTCAGACAGAGTGGTAAGAAGCTCAAAATAAGTCACTTTACTTTTTCCCACAGCTTTGTACAGACACTGTTTCATTACTTTTATTAACCTCTCCCAATGGCTGCCTTGCCATGGAGAGAAGAGGTTAATTTTTACATGTTTGATCTGATTTTTATCAAACTCCTCCTTGAAAGCATCAGTATTAAAGGACTCTTCTATTATTTTGCACCCTTTATTGAAATATAATGCATTGTCACTATATATGTATGATGGTATACTAAATTTATTACAGAACCTTTTGAAGGCTAACAGAAAGTCAGAGGTGTTCATAGAGGGTACTAGTTCTAAGTGTACAGCTCTGATGTTTAAGCAAGTGAAAATTAAGATGTACATTTTCTCTAACTTTGAGGTGTTGTTTTTGACATATAAATGAGAGGTGAAATCAATACCTGTGTGTTGGTAAGGTTTTATAAGATTCATGTGTGTTCTTGGTATGTCAGTGAAACGTGGGTACCTGTAAGAAAGAGCATTGTACTTCTTGCATGTAATGCATTCCAATAATACAGATCTTACAGCAGCTCTACCCTTAGGTATTCACACACCTTGATTTCTGATGTAATTAAGAGTAGTACCAATGCAAAGGTGCTTTACTTGCTCATGAGCATATTTAATAAATAGCAATGTAAAGTCATGATTTCTTCCCATTAATATAGGATTAGCTTGTTCATAGCTGATAAGAAGAGCCTTATTAATCCTGCCCTTGCTTCTTAAATAGCCTTTTTCGTCAAGGAAAAGATTTAAGTTTAAAACCAAGGGAGGAATTTCTGAATCTTTCAAGGAAGCTACTTTTACTTTTTGTTTATAATCTTTCAAAAATTTAATTTCATTAGCAAAGGATTGAATTTGATTTATTTTAAGCCAATACCTTACTGATTTTTGATGGTAATCTATATTTACTTTACTTTTACTAAGCCATTTAAAAATCCAGGCAATGATTCTTAAGACTTTTCGATAGCATGAATATTTACTTAAATCTAAAATACTAATACATGTATTTTCTAATATATTTACATTTACCATTAATAGAGGTAAAGACTCTTGTGGCACACTCAACATAGGATACTTGGGCCAATTGTCTAAATCATTAGTTAACCAAACAGGACCATGATACCACAGAGCAAATATTTCTTTATACTTTTTAAAAGTTAAACCCCTAGTTAAAAAATCACCAGGATTTTCTGCTGTATTTACATACTTATAATGCACATTTACTTTATACTTGTTACAAATGGAAGTAATTAACCCATCCATTTCATTTATTCTATTTTTTAAAAACTTAGATTTTACTTTGGTTTGTCTGGTTAATAACCAGCTCAAAACTACTTGAGAATCCACAGCAATATTAATGAATTCAAAATATATATTACTGTATGCTTCCAAAATATTGGGTAAGCATTTCAAGGCCAAAATAACCCCCATCAGCTCCAGGGAAGGGATACTTAACTCCCTAGGCCTATTGGCAGGAGCTACCTTGGCTTTAGCAAATATAAAGGAGCTTTTGTTATCATCATCCACTCCATAACATACAAAACCATAAACACTATCAGAACTGTCACAAAAAAGATGCAAGCCATACTTATTCCCTTCAGAAAGAGCCCTCCTAGGTATTGCTATCGTATCCAGATGTTCACAATTGCTTCGTAATTTATACCACTCTTTTAGTATCTCTCCAGGCACTTTCTCATCCCAAGCTATCTTTTGCTGTTGCTGCCACACTTGCCTCATCAACAATTTACCCCTAACCAAAATAGGAAGAGCAAAGTTAAGAGGATCGAAAAGCTTGGAAATCTCAGACAACAATTGACGCTTGGTTGAAATACTCTCCAGATATTCTACTTTATTGATATGCATACAGTCAGTCACCACATTGAAACTATATCCCAAGATCTTTTCACAACAACTAGAATGCTCTACAAAGGAATTTTCTTCCTTGAACTTAACACGCAAAGCATCCAAGTTACTATTCCATGATCTCAGGATAAACCCCCCCCCCCTTCTTCCATTCGTTTCTTACATTGATGATATATACCTACAATTTCACTTTCTTCTTGCATGCTTGTAAATATAAGATTATCCACATAAAAACTGAAGATAATATTTCGGTACATTTATCATGTGGATACTTGGAAGCATGATATTTCATGATATAATGTAATATAAAGGGGGAAGATGTAAACCCAAAAATTAGAGTGAGATATCTATATGCTTCTAATTTTCCGTTATTAAACCACAAAAAAGTGAACCTATTCATGTCCACTTCATCCTTTAACCTTATCATCAAAAACGCTTGTTTTAAATCGCTTATGACAACAGTACGATTTGTTCTGAACACAAGTAGTAATTTTAACAAAGAACTCATGAGATCATAACCACTGTATGCTGCCTCATTCAAAGATGGAAGAGTTTTATTACTTTTAAGGGAACAATTAAAAACTGGTCTTATTTTAGTAGTTTCTTGTTCTGATTGCCTTATTATAGGGCGATGAGGAATGAATTTATATTTACAAATATCTGAAGGATCATTAAAATTTATATTTACTTTTTCAATTATTTTATCATTCAGTTGACTTTCAAAAACTTTATTGTATTCATTTATTAAATTATTTTGAGTTAATTTATCAAACACTCTATTAGCTATATTTAAAGATATTTTAAAATTATTAGGAACTAATTCTATTTTGTCTTCATACCAAGGAAGGCTTACATGATAATGGTTGTCTTTGAAAATCATATTCTGATTAAATAATTGCACTTGACATTTATCTACAGTGTTCAGAATGTCTTCGTCCTGTTTGATACCTAAAGATTCCAGGCTAAACAGATTTTCCAAGCCATTGTCAATATCAGAATCCAAAAACTGTTCAATAGGATTGAAATAACTTTTGGATGGTTCTAACACGAAATACACTTGTGTATTTAGCCTTCTGTTATTACATTCAGAATCATTTTTAGGAATTATGGCATTATTTGTTTCAACTTTTGACTGAGTTATGAAATTACTAACTTTATTACTTTTTCTGGTTTCAACCAAACGTACAATTTGTTCTCTACTTAAAAAATTATAAATATTACCTATTGGTATTAATTTATTATTACCAATATGTAAACAATGGCCACTTGCAAAAGGTACAGTCTGAAAGGATGGAAACAAGTCTATTATTTCTATTCCAAGCAAAACATCTATTTTAATATGACTATTTACATTAGAATTATTAAAATTACTATCAGCAAAATTTAAACCATTAAGTTTCATATTTTTAATAACATCTGAAATTCCATTTACTTTATAATTTATATTTAATTCATCATCTATAAGAAAAGGAATAAAAACTATTCTTTTAAAAACTCTTACGCCAATTAATGTTTGATGAAACTTTTTAATTTTAGAGCCAATGAAAGTTTGAACCTCATATTCTATTATAGGAAGACTATTTATATTAGGTATTAGCTTTTCAGCAGCTTCTCTTGAAATATAAGACCTACTACTAGCTGTATCTATCAAACATCTTAAAGTTTTTTCATTACCATTAAAAACCATATTTAAAGAAGTGGTAGGTGGAATATATTCATTCTCTAAACTTTGATGAAAAGTTATGCAATGATTGGTCGTTGTATTTACCACCTCAATTTTATTAACATTACACAATGGTTGTATGTGTGATCTACTTCCACATTTACACGGAAACCTCATTTTATTATTATTACCAAAACACTGTGCTTGTGGATGGTTACCAGCACACTGTTCACACAACCCCAACTCTTTAATTCTATTAATTCGACCTTCAAAATTGTTGTACACAGGACATAGTCCTAAAGAATGTGGCCCAGAACATAATTTACACTTTTTTTCAACCTCTTTTACTTTATTACCTGAGGTTTGAAAATTGGCTAAAGAATGCTGTTTACTTGTAGCATTTTGTGATGTTTTTTCTTTTTGAGTAGTAACAGTTGTAATTTTATTGTTTAATTTAAGTTTGTCACCTACTGTTCTTTCTGAGGAAGAACTAGTACATATTAAAGCCTTTATTATATCCTGATAATTTTCAAGAACTTCATTTATGTCAGGATAATTATGACCTACTTTTCTTATCAGGTCCTTCAAAAATACTTTAGGTAGCTTTTTTACTACTATATGTGACAACAAGCAACAGCCTGGACTCTTTGAGATAGTAAAATCTAATTTATGAACTTTAAGATCATAAATAATTGCCCTTATTTTATTCAATGCCTTTTTTAAGGATATAAAATCTTTATCATATTTGGATTCTATATTAATAGCTATCAAAGAGGCAAACAAGTCATTTGTTATAGTAGTTACATCCAAATATTCAGCTTTTAACAATTCTAATGCTACTTTATAATGTTCTGGTATGATAGATAAATGAGACACAATACTTAAAGGATAGTCCCTCAAAAAGCTTAAAAGGTACATTAATTTAACAGAATCATTAAGTTTAGGGTTATTTCCAACCACATTCATAAACTGATTTAAAAAAATTTGAAAACTAATTTTATTCAAATCACCATCAAATACTGCACAACTCATGGTAGGTAATTTTACATTAGTAGTGTGATCTATGTTATTTAAGGCTTCCACAAAACTATCAGAAATATTAGGTTCTGTCTTAGCAGTCTCTTTACTTAAAATAAATTCATTAAAAACACTTAATTTAATTTCTAATTCTAAATAATAATCACTTTGACTTTCTATTTCAGAGTCCATATTTAGGCCTTCAAGCTCAGTTTCCATCAAAATATCAATCATGCTTTCATCAATTTCTTTGATTTTTAATATCAATTTATTTATTTCATTTATTTGAGATTTGCAGAAAATAATACCCAAACAGTCATTTGATTTTAATTCATTTAATTTATTTACTCTTTTAGTAATACGAATTTTTAAATTAGACCTCATTTTTTTAAATTTGACAAAATCGTCCATTTTGTTCAAAAATACTTAATTCAAAATTATTTACTTAAAAAATGCCTGATATTGTGTCACCAATATGAATAAAAAAAAATATATAGGCCTACAACTACCCTAGGCCTTCAAAAAACTTTTGTCAAAAACTGAATTTCAGCTCTAGGGGTAGCCTATATTACTAACATTATTTTGCTATTTCATTAAATAAACCATTTTTTTTAAAAGAAAACGCAACCACACAGTGTTATTGTTATTATTAAACATTAATTACTACAATTAATTATATTATTAAAATAATTAAACCTAAAAAACAATCTTGAAAAATTTATCAAAACGCACTCAGCAAAATTTGTTTACAATTATTGACAAAATATCGATTATTATCGATTAATGAACGATATTTCTATCGATTATTCTATCGATTATTCTATCGATCTTAAAATATCGATTATTACAAAAAATAATTGAAACCGATCCAAATCCTTTGGAATTTTCCTCTCATTTAATTTTGATGCAATCTTTTTGCGCATGCGTAAGACTGCTTTCGAAAATGTTTGGAAGTTATGAAAAAAGTTTAACTAATAAAATTTTCAAATCACTTTTTAAAGGTAAATAACTTTTCATTTCACTAATAATTCACTTCATGAATAAATAAAAAATGTTAAGTACATTAGTACATTTTCAAAAATGACGGTTTAATTATTGAACACTTTTTCAAAATGGCGATCCTATAGATCGAAACCTTTTCAAAAATATCAAAAAATTTCTTTTCATTTTTTGATAGAAGTGGCTCTTGTCGCCACCGGACTATTTTTTAGTATTTTTACACTAAATATACTTAAAAATTTTAAATATTTATTTACCTTAAATATTTTCTTCTTGATGTTGAGACAGAAGTGGAGACTTTGCGCTTTTGAGGTACCTCCTAAAAACGCTTTATATAATTTAGTAATTTGCAATTAATAATGAATGCGATTATCATTAAAATGAAAGGCAGGAAAATCCAAAAGGGTTTGAAAAGGTTTCCTTTTCATAAACAAAGACATTTTAATCCTTTTAAAGTAACTAATTTTCACAGAGTAACTTAAAATCCAAACAGTTTTACTGAGGCCATTTTCATAAACAATAGATATGAAATATTATTGTAATAATCCGTGATATAAACTTTAAGACACTTATTGTTTGTCTATATTAATTTTATTGTACTTAATACTGCGTACAATTTTATTAAGTTAATGAGAATCAATCTCAACTTTAATGAACCCGAATACTTAAATATTGACAACAGTATACGTGTTCACCAATTCATTACTGAAAGATTACTGAAGTTTTTACTGATTTTGGGGAAGGCTGTGACCATCCCGCGCATTGATATGATATTTTTAAGCCTTTATTGATGACTCATAAATACTGATATTTTTATACTGTAGTCTAAATTATAAAATGACCAATATTTAATAGTTTTCTAAATAAATTTTCATAATATCGTAGTAATTATAACACCTAATTTAATAAATTAGGCGACTACTTAGTAATTGTAACAGTTACTATTTTTTATGTTATTTTGACTACCAGTGAAGAAATATTTACTCCATATTTGCTGGTAAAATTATCAAAGGAAATTTAAGTACTATAGGTTTTTGTTATTACTATACAGAAAATATAATTGGAAGTAGGTTTAATTTTTGTAGTAGCTATAATATCATTGTTGAAATAATATAAACACTGTTTTAGTAGGTTTTAGACACTGACTCAGACTTCTTCTCCAACTCTTTCCTTCTCTGACTACGAATCCGTCTCCTTTCTCCACTTCTCTTATGCATTTCGTCAATTTCTTCTTTTTTCAGGCGGGACCCCCTTCCCCTCCGGAGGGGGGTCCCCTGTACTCCGGCCCCGACTCCTCCTTCCTCCTCTATGCAATCCAAATTTGATCCTTCTACGGGTATTTCCTATTTTTATGGGCCAGCACCCCCCTGAAGGGGAGCCCTATGGGAGGTAACAACGTCTACGTCAATGTTACCCCATAATAAGGGGGTTACCAAATTTGAGGGGGATATATCAACCAGAACTCCCTTAAATTGAGGGGAAGGAAAAAATGTTGTAAGACTTGTTCCTAACCTTCTAAAGACTCAAATATCGGTCAAGCTGATCTCAAAATTGATCTCACTGGCCATAGGAACCCTTAATTATACGTCTTAAGCGTCAAAATTTAACGATTATAAAAAAAAATCCAAGTCAAAATCGACTTTCCATGACCTCAGGAACCTAATTTGATAACTAAATATATATATATATATATATATATATTATATATATATATATATTATATATATATATATTATATATTATATATATATAATATATATATATATATATATATAATATATATATTATATAATATATATATATATATATATATATATAAATATATATATATATATATATATATATATATATAAATAATAATATATATATATATATATATATATATATATATATATATATATATATATATATATATATATATATATATATATATATATATATATATATATTTTTTTTATTACATGCATGTTGCTTTCGTGATGCTGGCCTATATTATATATATATATATATATATAAAATATATATATATATATATATATATATATATATATATATATATATATATATATATATATATATATATAATATATAATATATATATATTTTTTCTTATACTTATATATATATATATATATATTTTTATTACATGCAAAGAATTTTTAATTAATAGATCCCCCATATGTTTAAAGCAAAGGAGGGAGCTTATATAAAATGGCACGATTTTATATTTGCTGTCAATCAGATGCGACTAAAATTCCACGCCTTAAAATTATTTGAGTCACTTTTCTCTGATGTTATTCCTCGGCGGGTGTCTTTATTTAGTGATGTGATTATATTATTTCAAATTTTGTTTATAATATTCTTTTCTTTTCATAATAGTTTAAGCAAACATTTTGTGCTTAATAAAACCTGTAGTAATAAAAGTAATTACATTACTTTTACAACTTTCAAGAACTTAAATTGTGATGTATTGCCGTCCTTTCTATTTCCAATTATTGGCATGTTGCCAACTAAAAAGAATCGATAATACAATTTATTGGTAAGAAATATTATTGATTATTGAGCTTCGCATATATATCTATAGACTAATAAATATAAATGTATATGGGATGCTCATGGTTGTTTTACAGGAAATATTTATGTATCAATATTTAGGACTTTTCCCCTTTCTCTTTCCCTTTTAGATGCGTGTTGGCCCTAGACCATATTGTAATGTCATTGCCTTTAGAACGATTTGTATTTTAGAATAAGAGAATGTTTTAGAGTTAATTTTGGATTATTAGTATACACTGAAATAAATGAAAGAGAATAATTTAATTATAACTTTAATATGTTTCTAAGTGAAAAGAGATGAAATAAGGAATTAAAACTATCTAATCACGATTAGTTTGATTACCCTAAAAATCTTGCTATCTAAAGAAGCATAAGTTTATTTATGGCGACCTGTTTTTGTTTTTATTTTTTGTTCTCTTGTTAGATGCCCTTCAATGCTTCTTTATCTTCGATAACGCTTGCTAAAGGGTCTGCCGAACACATATTTTTCAATTTTTATTTTCCTGCTATAGTGATTCCTTCGGTTCTTCATAGCCGACCCCCCACCTCATCTATTAATTTAATTATAAATTAATATTTTAGAAAGTAGAATACTGCGTACTTCTACCAATAAAGCAATCCTTAAAAATTGCTATCAAAAACTATATTCCAAAATAAAAACTCTTCTAAAATGGTAAAATCGTTCTAACGACAATTTTATTACTAAAAGGTTGTGTATGTATGATTTATTATATATACATGATTTAAAATTGGTCTCTACGAAAACTGCATGGAAACTGCGTTTGTTGCTATAGAGGGAGCTGAATAACTCCTCTGACTACGTCCCAACATCTACCACGCAGACCAGCAAATTGAAGTTATAAAGGCCACTCCTTTATATCAGAAGACTACCACTACTTATTATTACAAAGAGGCGGGATAACGAATCTCCGAGTCAGGACTCTTCTGACTAGATATAATAAGTAGAGTCATCCCAAGAGCTATGTGACTCTTCCTACTACTTTTATTGTTATTATTGAATATTAATAATAATAATAGAATTGATAAAAATTGTTGGCTAAAATTAAATCAGCAAATTTGTTGGTCGATCTTCCTAAAGAAAGAACTAGCATTGTTGGTCAACCGACCAACAAACCGACCAACCAACAAATCAAGCAACCAACAATCCTTGGTGATATTAATAACCAACAATTTAAGCATATTCTTTTATGCTAATAATAATAATAATAATAATAATAATAAAATTATTATTATTTATTATATAACAAAGTTCATTGTATCCTCGATAAATGCAAACGCTGCGTTGTTCGTTTTCTGCTGATGGACAGCAGTTTTGAAGATCAAGATTGAAAAACTACCACTTTGTAGCTCATAATATTTTTACTCTTATAGCCGTGATATTTTCACTATTATATATATATATATATATATATATAAATAAAAAAAAAAAAAAATATATAATATATATATATATATATATATATATATATATATATATATATATATATAAAGATATAAATATATATATATAATATATGTATTATACAGTGGAATATCGCATTTAATTTCTATATTATTATATATTATTACATAATATATAACATAAGTTTAAGGAGACTTTATTCTCTTCCCTTTTTTTTTTTGAAAAAAAAAAAAAAGAGAGAAAGAAGAAAATCTTTTCATATATATATATATATATATATATATATATATATATATATATATATATATATATATATATATATATATTATATATATATATATATATATATATATATATATATATATTATATATATATATATATATATATATATATATATTATATATATAGTAGTGAGAATCTTTTCTGGAGTAGAAAAGTATTTTTGCTCTATATATATATGTATATAATTTTGCTCTATATATGTGTTGTATATAAGTAAGTGAGAAACCCTTATCAGGAATAAAAAGATTTTCCTTCTTCTTTCTCATAATTGTAATATTCTTTCTTTTCATATTATATATATATATATATATAGGCCTGTATATATATATATATACATAGCCTCCGAAACCTTTATTTTTCTTGATAACCTTTTCACATATATGTTGAGCACTACATATATTGTAATTATTATATATATATATATTTTCTTAATATATATATAAGTGAAAAGAGAGGAATTGGAGGAAAGGAAGGAAATAAAATAATTTTTATATATATATATATATATATATATATATATATATATATATATATATATATATATATATATATATATATATATATATTTTTTTTTTTATATATATATATATATATATATAATATATATATATATTTTTCTCTCTCTCAAATATCTTTCAACATGAATGGGACCCAACCCATAGAGACTACTGAGAGTAGTGCTACTACTACTACTACCACTACCATTACTACTACTTCTGCTGCCAATACCCTCACTTCTGTGAGCGGTACCGATACTATTCCAATACGCGGGATCAGTGGTTAGATGGTGCTCTGCAAGCTCCACCTGGGGGTGCATATGGTAGTATTCCTTCGCAAGTAGTAACTACCTCGACTCCATACAACATACCTAATTATTCCTTGCATGTACCTAATACTATGGCTGAACAGCATGTGCATGGGGCTCCCCCATCTTCAGTAGCTAACATAGGGACCCTTTCCTATCCTTACACTTATAATGCTATTCCTACGCCCTCTTATAACGCTTACTTAGGTATACCTGGAGCTTATCAATATTATCAGCAACAGCAAATTCCCTCTGCTCTTCCATCCTTCCCAACCGGTCCTACTGCACCTAGTAACCTTCCTATTCATGGACCCCACCATGAAAACGTAATTCAGACCCCAGGTAACGTACACCGTTTTTATAATTCCAGGTACCCCGTTCCAACGCTTGAAGGGTATGACTCTAAAGGAGTTTTCACCGGAGTATCCGTGCGAAAGTGGCTTTCATGCATGGAAGATTATTTTAAAGCAGATGGAATAGATACTGATGAGAAAAAGTTAGCTTCCTATTCAAGATATGTCGACGCTAAAGGTTCCTGTAGAGAATTTATGAATGAACATGAAGAGCTAAGGTTCGCAAAAACATGGAATGAGTTCGCAAGAAACCTTCTAAAAATTCTTGATCCGCCAACGGCCGAATCTGTTTTTAGTACTTGCAACGTCATAGATGAAATAAATTGGAACCGTAGCAGTCCTCTCATCTCGTATGCCACAGAAGTGTCCAAGGCAGTACAAGAGTTTGAGAGACATTTTTATGCCCAAAATGGAGAGAAGCTTTCAGACAAATTAAAAAGGACATTAATATTTTCTAAAGTGTACAAAAATATTCCTAAACACTTCCAGTCGAAAGTTATTGAATATTTTGATGCAAATTTGTCTTTCACCTCTCAAATTGAACAATATATAGCAAAAACATCCAATGCTATTTCAAAACCTTTTCAAGGAGGATCATCCAACCCTTCTCGACATAGTCAGAACGTACGCTCATTTCAGGCAGAATCTCCTACGGAAAATTCTCAAGTTAATGATGCCAGTTCCAATGTGAGAAGAAAGGTAGACAGACCTAAGTGTTGGAGATGCGAACGTTTCGGGCACAAGACTGACGAGTGTCGTTATAGACCCTATTGCTCGACCTGTTCCGACTATCATACCAGAGGGATGAAAGACGCGTGTAAAGACTCTTCCTGGGATTATCAGAGTCCCCGAGCGTTAAAAAGGGTCAAGAATTTATCTCCTGATGGAGGTAAACAGAGAAATCAGGCACAGCAGACACAGGAGAGAGTTAAGAGTAAAAATAATGGAAGGAGAAATAATAATAGGAATGGAGGGAGAAGGGAGCAGAAGGGAGGCAACGTAGTAGTGCATAATGCTTCTCGGGGTTCTCCTCAAGCTTCTTCTTCTTCTTATAACCAACGTTTCACTCCTAATTATGCTCGCTCTCAATCTTTCAGATATCCTAATGCACCTAATTCTAATTTCTCTTATCCTTCCACTTACTATAACTCACGCATGTCTCAAAGGAATATGACCACTCCTACTAATAACCGTCCTTATTATAATTCTTATAATAATTATAATAATTATAATAGACGTCAAAATATAAACGCTTTGAGTGATATGCATGAAAATAGGACTCCTTCGGAAAACTATGATCACTCCCCCTCGCTTATATACCATTCAGAAGATTACAATCGGTCATATTACCCTCAATATGATAACAGAATGAGGAGTCCTCCTTCTGAGGATCCCCCTTTTTACCAGTAGTTGGATATTCTCCGACTCCGATATCTGACGAAAATTATTCTTCAGGAGTCTGTCAGAAAGATTTCATCCTCCCCACTATTTCTCTTTTGGTAGACGATGATCTTTCTGTCCCTAATTCTTCAAATATTTTCACCACTTCTTCCCTTAGGAGGAAGGGAATTGTATATAGCTTACCTATGCAATTAACCACTAACAATGCTTATGTACATAATACAGAGGCCATGATCGATAGTGGCGCTTGTAGAAGTATAATCCGGTACTCTTTTTACAAGAAACTATGCATGGCTTCCCCTAAAAAGGAAGATAAACCAATTGTACTCCCAGTGGACTTTGATTTAAGATCCATATCGGGCCAAAAATTGAAAGTTTATGGCCTTACGGAATTATATATAATCTTAAATGGGAAATATTATCTTACTCGCTTTTATGTAGTTGACGACTCTACATCGTTCTCTCAAGATGTATTGATTGGAACAGATGTATTAAAAGAGTTGCCTATTTTAATAAATGCTAAGCATGATATAGTGCATGTATATAATGATGCTGGAAGGAAAGTGCGTGATATACCATTAGTCATAAGTGCTATACGTTCATATTCGAAACGTTCGGATAACAAAAAACCTTTCAATTACATTGAAGGCAGCCTTCCACAACATACACATCATACATATAATTCACATGGACATTTAACAAATATGCATAGTCAAAATGATATTAGATTTAAGGAAAATTATAATTTTAAGGAGAATGGCAGATCTTTGAAGGAACCCCCTCCTCAGGGTACCTTTAATTCCCCTGATCAAGGAATTATCGGGACCTACGGTAGGGATTCTTTTCAGAGATCTTCCTATTTAGATAGGGCTAATTATAAAGAAACTTCTGGTACTCCTCTACGAGGAGACAACACACCTTTCCACAGAAGGACCTTTTCAAGGCTTCACGCTGTTGGAAACTCAGGAGCACCTCTTCGAGGAGGTTCTAATATTACACCCAGGGGGGATCTTTTTCTAAGATCTTCTTCTGCCGAAGTTTCTAGTGCATCTTTACAAGATACACGTGCCGAAGGCTTAGACAGTGGTTTAAGCAATTTTAAAAATACAGGGAATCTTTCTCTACGAGAAAGGTCGCCTGGCGCCGAAGACTTAAGTTCACGACCTCCCCGAGGGATCTTAAGCAATTCTCGTTCGTTATTTAACGGTTACCGCGATAATAATTCGAGCGCGACGCGTACGAAAGTCTTCCGCGAAAATTATTATAGTCCTCTCTCCGATGAGATGGATTATACGAGTCCGAATAAAACGGGTTTGACTTCAGAAGAAGTTATTTTAGAACAAAGAAAGTTGTTGGACAACTGTAAGAAACAGCAGCACTCAACAGGGAAAAGGGTTCATCAAGATTCTAATCGTGTTTCACACAATTTTTCTGGTTATACTGCCCCATCTGGAGCTCACTCCAGTATAAAAAGGGCTAAGCTTCAGAAAACTGCTATTGCTACAGATTTTGATCTTCCTCCTTATTCAGTTCCCAGAGCTTCTGTAGTATCTCAAATGCCTTCCAATGGTTCCCATAGGGCAATATTGGCCAATTTAAAAGAAGATGCCAAAGGTACAAGTTCTGATCAGTTGTATAATTATGAAAATAACCATTATGATCGATCTTATAACACTTATCCTTCTTCAACTTCAAATAATAGAGAGAAGAAAGTCCGTTTTTCCAAACATGTCATAAGTGAAGATTTTGATCAGTTTAATTTTCCTCACGAAAACTCTAATTATGGACATTACATGTCTAATGTACCTCTTCTAGATACAAATAGAGTAAATTATCGGGATAATTTAAATAATTTGAATGTCCAGAATAGACATTATTCTCATAATTTTCAAAATAATTCAAATTTAGGACATTACATGCCCTCAGTACCGTTCCTGGGTACTAATAAAGCCGATTGTGAAAGAAAAATCTTTAGTGTAGATTCTAATTCCGATCCTTTTTATCATTCTGATTCGTTTTATGGACGTTCCACGGCCATAGGATCCTTACAGGACTCGAATAGAGGCGTATTGAGACAAAATGGCAAAAGTACAGATTGTGATCAGTTGCCAAAATCTCTTTTAAATTCATCTTTTGAATTACCCATGCCTCAACATACTCTTCAGAGTGAATCAATACGTTCGAATCCTCTTTTTAAAGCAAATTTACAATGTAGAATTCCTGGAATGTATTCAAATGACATTTCAGAAGTACCAAATGTAGAGATAGATGATGATCTATCATATAAAGTGTACTCCTCTTCAGCTGTTCGGATTTTGCCCTATTCTAGGTACATTCTTCCGGTCAAAGTTGAGTCTGATATCCATGCTTCCCCTCCGGAGAACATAGCTCTCATCACAGAAAGTAAAAATGACTTCTTAAATTCAGGTACACTCTTCTTTGGTAATACGTTGTCTACGTGCACTGACGGTAAAATATTATTGGAATTAGTAAATTTAAGTGCTGATACTATTAACTTTGAAAATCACACTTATCTTACAACAGCTTCTCCATTACTTTACAAGCAAAATGAAGCCTCTGCAGAGAATGATTTTATAAATGCAGTTACTACTTCCAAAAATCTCTCTGACTCTCAGATTAGAGAAGTTTACCGTGAAATATTGCTTTCAGAGTCTAGTAAGGATTCAAATAAATATGTATTGAACAATAAATCTCAATTAGAAGAGATGTTGACCTTTTTAGTGAAGAATAGAGATTCAATTGCTCTGGCCGATGATCCTGTTGGACTTTGTAAATTGAATAATTTTTCCATTAAGCTTATAGAGGGTAGCCCCCCATATGTCTACACCAGACCCTATCGTCTCCCTCACAAATACCTGGAAATCATTGATGAATGGGTCGAAGATAGTTTAGAGAAAGGATATATTACTCCCAGTGTTTCTGCTAGTTCGTCCCCACTTCTTCTTATACCGAAAAAGACAGGCGGAAAAATGAGAGTAGTGGTGGACTATAGGAAACTCAATTCTTTCACTATTCCAGATCGATTTCCTCTGCCGAGCATTGCAGAAAGCTTGTCGCTCATAGGCAGCGCGCGCATCTTCAGTTGTTTGGACCTCCTTAGTGGGTTTTCACATCTTAGCGTCTCTGAAGATTCTAGACACCTAACTGCCTTCTCTACTACTAGAGGGCATTATGAGTATTTAAGGATGCCCCAAGGAACGACAAATTCGCCCTCTGTCTTTTCAAGAACAATGGAAATGGCTTTGTCAGGTTTGCTAGGTGTTGTTTGTCTTTTGTTCATAGATGACATACTAATTTTTCAGTAAGGATATCCCTACTCATTATTCACACCTCTCCAAGGTCTTTAATGCCTTGAAAATAGCCAACCTTAAAGTAAAGCTTGAGAAATGTTCCTTCTTTAAGAGCAGTGTCACTTTCTTAGGCTTTCAAATTAGTGAAAAAGGTTTATCTCCGGATCCAGTCAAACTAGAAGCTTTAAAAGGTTTCAAAATTCCTCAGAATGTCCATGAAGTACGAGCTTTGCTCGGGTTCTATAACTACTTCAGAAATTTAATCCCGAGATTTTCAATAATTACGCAGCCCCTAACTCTCTTATTAAAGAAAAATGTTCCATTTTCTTGGCAGTTAGAGCAACAGACTGCATATGACACTCTGAAGAAACTTTTACTTATGGATCCTGCCCTTTCATTCCCGATTATACTAAACCTTTTATATTAAGTACTGACGCGTCTTCTTACGGTGTCGGTGCTGTCCTATCCCAATTAGATGACAATGGTAAAGAAAAACCTATTGCTTTTTCTTCAAAAATGATGAATAAAGCAGAGTTAAACTATAGTGTTACAGAGCAAGAAGCCTTAGCTATAGTACATGGTCTTATTAAATTTAGAACTATTATTTTTGGTTATCCCTTAAAAATTTATACTGACCATGCTGCCTTAGTTCATCTATTTCGTCATAAACAATTGTCTGGCAGATTGGAAAGATGGAATTTGAAAATTCAGTCTTTTAAGCCAGAAATCAATTTAAAAGAGAAGGTAAATTAAAATTGTCGCCCCGATTATTTAAGTAGAACCTGTTCCAAATACTGCATCTACCTTCTTCTGGGTGAAGAAGAGGAATTCTTTCCCCTTCTCCTTCGAATATTACATATTCTCGTGAGACCTCTTCTCCTTCTCGTATAGGTTTACTTCGTCAAAATCCTATTCCGTTAGCTTTCGCTGATACGAGAATATATCATTTTACTAAAGATGTTCTTTTCCATGAACAGAGAAGAAATCGTAGAATATCAGAAATAATAAATGAGATTGAAAATTCTCCAGTTCCTGATAGTTGTCTTCCACATATCATTATAAATGGTATTCTTTATTTCATTACGAAAGAAAATAAGTATTTGATAGAAATTCCAGATTCATTAATATATACTATAATATTTTTGAATCATAATACTTTATCTGCTGGTCATCCAGGTGCGAACGCACTGAACGTCGAATCAGAGAATTATACACTTTTCCTAGGCTTTCAGCTTATATTTCATTTTTCTGTAAACAGTGTATTTCTTGTATTGAAGTAAAAGGTTCGAAACCTCATCCGGTAGCTATCAATTCTTATCCTCTTCCTTTCTTACCTTTTTCTAGGGTTCATTTGGACACTATAGGTCCTCTTCCTAAATGTAAATATTCCGGTGCTAGGTATATTTTAGTTTTTAAGGACGCTTTAACTCGCTACTGCGAACTTTGCCCTGTCTCAACCCGTGATGGCAAGGTAGTAGCTGAAGCTCTTTTGAATAAAGTCATTGTAAATCATTCTGTTTCCAGAATATTTTGGTCCGGTGACAACGAGGTGATTTACTTCCAGTTCTTTAATGAAGTTTGTAAAACTTGGAACATAAAGAACCGCACTATTTCCGTTCGACACCCCCAGTCCAACAGCCTTGTGGAAAGAGAAAATCGTCGTGTAGAAGATTACCTTCGTCAATATGTTTCTTCTAAACAGGACGACTGGTAGGTATATTTCTTTTGCTCAAATTGCTTTAAATACTACTTACAATTCTTCTATCGGAAATACACCTCACTTTTTGTTACATTTCTATGTTCGTAGATTACCTTATGACCTTCCTAATTACGTTTCTCCGTTTGTTAATAAGCCCAATCCTCTTAAAGATCATCTCTATGATTTTAACGCGGAAATGGCTGAACGAGCAGCATCTATTCGTGATTTAGCTCGTCAAAAATTGGAAAAAGAAACATTTAGAATTGCTCAACAGCAACATTCTAAAGCCCCAATTCGTCCTATTCGTATAGGTGATTATGTCTATACACTTGCTGTTAAACCTCCCAATTTATCGCCCAAACTTTTTAAGAAATGGGTCGGGCCATATTTGGTTGTAGGTGTTTTGAAATATAACAAATATCAACTTCGTTGTTTAGTTACCAATAAGGAATTTGTGTCACATGTGGACAATTTAAAGATTCTCCCCATGCCTGTTGTAAAAACCGCTGACAATTCCTTTTCATCCCAATGGAAATACTATAATCCTTTACAAAATAATGTTAGGCGTGCTCCACCACCTGCCCCTCCACCACCTAAACGTCGTTTTCAACCGCGAAGGGGGGACAATTCAGGTGATGATGATGATGACACACCTGATAATAATGCTTATACTGAGTATGTGGTATATAGAGATGCTCCTCAAGCGCCCCAACCGGCACCTAGGCATGAACAACAGCCAAGAGTAGCACCTCAAGAAACCCAACAGTCTCCAAGGCATGAACAACCACCTGTTGCACAGCGAAGACCTGAGATGTCTCCCACTGCACCGAATGCTGCACATCCTGCACCTAGGTTGAGTGTGACTCCTATTTCCCCAGAGTCTTCACTTCCCTTATCTATGCCTTCTACTCCGAGACAAATACCACCTCCTCAGCATCAACAAACAACACAGAGAATTTATACGAGTCCTCCGAGCTGGATTCATAAAGTTTTTCAAAATTTTGATCATTTCCTTTCTCGACTATAGAAGACGCCTCGCTCGAAACGAACCTCTTCGCATTAGCTTCTTTTTTGTCTTCGTTCTGCCGAATATTTTCGTTTTCTTTCTAGAAGATCTTCTATGCATGATAGTAATCCACCATCTTCACCAGATGATCCTGATAATGGTGCTATTGCACTTCCACCACCTATTCGTTATTACGATGAGTATCCGAATGTAGATACTTCCCCTTCTTCTCCTGAAGAAGTAAATGTTAGAGATGACAGACGTAAAGATCCTTCTTATCGTCCACATCCTCAATTCCATGGTCCTCGGGATTCTTCACCCATGCGATTGCGTAGTCATGCCAGACAGCAGTCTCCCCCTCCTGTGAATCCCGATACTCCTTCTTTCTATGAAATAGATCCTTCTACAATATCTTGGACTCCGAATCCTCGTGTACGTTCTAGATCTGTTTCTGAAGTATTGGAACAATTTCCCTATGATGACTCCCCTCCGGAGTTATATCCAAAACTTCCACCTAAATTACCTCCGAAGTTACCTCCTAAATTACCTCCTAAGCTTCCACCCAAGCTTCCACCTAAATTATCTCCTAAATTTACTAGTTCTTTACAATACAATACTCCTTCATATTCTCAGAGAACTTACCGAGAAATATATTCTATCCTTCTCATTCTACACCCATTACGGATGTAGATAATATCCCAGGTACTTCAACCAGTACTACAGTAGATCCCAAAAAGAAGGGAGCTATTCCTAAAAGAAGAAAATAATTTACAACCAATCTATATTTCTATTGATAATTTTACTTCGTAGATTTCAATTAGAAATAAATAAACTTTTAAACAAAATACTATATAATAATAAAACCCCGGAACATAAAAATCTTTACCGTGTTCCATATTAATGAATTTACAATTCGTTAAGTTGTATATATTGTATATAGATTTTTTTTTGCTCTTTCATAAAAATTGAATTTTTATGTTCCACAATTAATTTTAAGTTTTCGAACTTTATTGGTTTGATAATACTTTGTAGGTCTTACATTACATGTTTGATAACATTGTGTATGTCTTCCATGTTAAGTTTGAAGTTAGAATTAGTGACATTGTTTATGTCTTACATGTTATCAATTACACTTGTGTACTTGTGAGTTTCGTTGCAACTTACTTACGTACTGTAAGTGTTATTGTCCATCCTAATAGGTAAATGTTTATCGAGTCAGTACCGTGAGTACTATTGTCCGTCCTACTAGGTCCTATTAGGTCATTGTTAAATTTAAGATACTTACGTTGTGAGTTTTCTGTCTGTACCATCTATGTACTAGTAGTAATTGTCCCATAGGTTGTAATCGTTTATACATTTATATGTTACTTTATATTATAGTCTTAACATGTTCCATGTTATCTTATACAAGAAAAGAAAATAAAAATAGAAAAATTTTGAGAAAATGGAAAAATAAAAATATATGTTACGAAATGCATGAATTAATCACTATAGAGTTATGTATCTGCTTTATATGTTACGCTTTAATCATACTACGTTCTTGTATGGTTTTAAAAAAACTATGCTTTGGATTTTTTTTTGCGCTGTTTTAAAAAGTTTTTGCACCTTGGAAAATTTTTAATTGTAATTCCTAATAAACAATATATGCTTAAATAAATTTAAATAAAATAATAAATGCATCATTTTAAAGATTTGGCTACTAACCATATTATATCTTCTTTTAACGATGACAATTACTATTCGACTAACTGAATACTTATGGAGAAATTACACACAACCGCATACACTTTCAACTCTTTTACTATCATCTTTGCAAAAAAATTTTTCTTCAGATCTCTGCGAGTATTTGAAGATGAAATTGTGAAATTGTTAGTGTACATTTGATTGACCAACAAATTAATTAAAAGAATTTTTAATTAATAGATCCCCCATATGTTTAAAGCAAAGGAGGGAGCTTATATAAAATGGCACGATTTTATATTTGCTGTCAATCAGATGCGACTAAAATTCCACGCCTTAAAATTATTTGAGTCACTTTTCTCTGATGTTATTCCTCGGCGGGTGTCTTTATTTAGTGATGTGATTATATTATTTCAAATTTAGTTTATAATATTCTTTTCTTTTAATAATAGTTTAAGCAAACATTTTGTGCTTATTAAAATCTGTAGTAATAAAAGTAATTACATTACTTTTACAACTTTTCTAAGAACTTAAATTGTGATGTATTGCCGTCCTTTCTATTTCCAATTATTGGCATGTTGCCAACTAAAAAGAATCGATAATACAATTTATTGGTAAGAAATATTATTGATTTATTTGAGCTTCGTGCATAATATCTTATAGAGGCGTAAGTAAATATAAATGTATATGGGTATGTCATAGGTTTTACAGGAAAATAGTAATAAGTATGTATCATATTTAGGATGTTTCCCCTTTCTTATTCCTGGTTTACGATGCGTGTTGCCAACTAGAGTCATTATTGTTAACGTCATTTGTCCTATTAGAACGATTTGTAATGATAGAATTAAAGAGAACTGTTGTAGAGTATAAATTTTGGATTTATTAGTATACACTGAAATAAATGAAAGAGATTAATAATTTATATTTATAACTTTAATATGTTTCTAAGTGAAAAGAGATGAAATAAGGAATTAATTAAAACTATCTAATCACGATTAGTTTGATTACCCTAAAAATCTTGCTATCTAAAGAACATAGTTTTATATATATATATATATATTATATACTAGATATATATATTATATATATTATATATATATATATTATATATATAATATATATATATATATATACATAATATATATATATATATAGTATTATATATATAATATATAGATATATATAATATAATATTATATATATATATTATTTATTATAAATTATATATATATAAGTATATAATATTATATATATATATATTATATGATATATATATATATTTATATATATTATTATATATATATATATATATATACAGGGCTGCGGAGCCGGAGCCGGGAGCGGGACGGCCGGAGCCGTGGAGCACGCCAAGGTTTTTAGGGTGTGAGCCGAGGCCAGTGAGCCGGAGGCGATAACTTTTGAGGGACTGGAAGCCGGAGCCGGAGCGTAGGCGAAACTATTGGGGGATCTGGAGCCGGAGCGGAGTCGGAGGCGAGAATTTTAGGGGGACCTGGGAGCCGGAAGCCGGGGAGTTCGGAGCCGCAAAAAAAGAGGCGGCTCCTCCGGCAAATACAAAATTAAGTAATTTAATTTTATTACTACAGTTGTATATTATAAATAAATTATATATATATACTATATATATTAATATAATATATATATATATATATATATATATATATATATATATATATATATATATATATTTATATAATACTATATATATTATATATATATATAATATAATATATATATATTATCTTAATAATTGAGGAGATCACCTCCAATTCTTATATTCCATATTTCTAATTATAATATAATATATATAGTATTAATAATATAATATATATATTATATATATATATATATATTATATATATAATATATTATAATATATATATATATATAATATATATATATATATATAATATATATATATTCTCTTTTTTCAAAAATTTGTATTATGTATATTTATTATTCAATAATAAAAAAGGTTCGGTACTTCTATAGATAATTTTGATGAATTAAGTTAAATATCCTTAGAGAAATATCATGTCAACTAAACTAAAATCGAAAAACACCTCATGTACTTGAATATATTACTCACTCTGAAGATAAAATTACTTTCATTTGTCAATATGAAATAGTTAACACAGTAGTTGATGGGAAAGAGTCAGTTCGATCATGCACAAAAGAGTCTCCCTAACTACCAGTTACTCATTGGGGTCACCATACACCTATTGGATCCTTTAAATTAATGATTCAATTAAAACGCCATCATCCAGACATTGCTGCAATTGTAAAAAGAAAGGTGAAGCTAAAGGTAATCAGGATAAACCTTTAATTTCAAAAACTCAGACTAAAGTGGAAACTTTCAGTTGCCATTAAACTTGTCTGTCTATGTTAAGTAAAAAATTCAAAATACAATTGATTATAAAGGTTGTTAAAGATAGTGACCCATAAGTTTTTTTGGCATGACCAGGATTTAAAGCATTGTGGAGACATGGCTTAGAAACTGGAAGTTCCTTTTATAGACTGGAAAATTGTTTCAAAAAGGTATTAATGACGAAAAGTCAACAAAAAAAACAAGCCTTAAAAAATGCATAAAGGACGCTTTGTGCATTTAAAAATGGGATACTTACACATGAGCAAAGCTAAATTATATTTTGTCAATAATTTTATATATTTGGACGAAGATAAAAACAATATTTTCTAAAACGTTAGCAGTAAAAGAAAAAAAATACTCAACATTTCAGCGAATATATTTCAAGAATTTGTTACTGACGTCTTAAAAGAATTCGAAATAACAAGAGACAAGTAATTAGTTTAGTTACCGATAACGCATCAAACATGATCAGTACGATCGAAAATTAATAAGGACAATGAGAGGTGAGGAATTGAAGCGGTAATGTGATACTGATTTTATTGATTGTCAAAACTGAAGAAGAATAATAGTTGTTTCAGAATGAACTTGATAAAAACGATTGAAAAGACTATGTTTCCATAACGATGAGATGTGGAGTTCATACTTAACAGTTAGCAGTGCGTGATGGTCTCCAAAATACTCATATACTGCAAATCTTATAAGCAAGGCGGGACTAATAGCAAAAGCAGCACGTAACCCCAAAAATTAATGAAAGTTCTAAAGAATCAAGTTGCAAAAGTGGGCAATCTTAGGTCAACAGACAAGATGGGGAAGTACAGCTTATGCTCTAAAGGCTTCTGCACCTAAAAGATTATAGTAGTATTATGATGGCTGCCGGTACTTCTGAACTTTCTCTATCCGATGTCAGTGGGAACAAATCGAAACACTCGGAAAGAAAGTTTTTAGAACACCTTAACTTTACAACAAAAAATTATTCAATTTCAGAAGACTTGACTGCAGATTTTTTTTTATTAGAGGAAACGGATTTAGCAAATCACAAATTAATTCCATGAAAAGAAGGGAAAGAATGTTTAACTGAAATAAAATATTTTTGTCGACAATTTTTGTTTAGAACCTTTCCCAGAACTTGAAGATCTGATATTTAAAAGCTAGGAGTGTTTTTGTGAACTAGGGACTGGGAAATGAATAACGTTATCGAAACAGCTATCAATGGGCCGGAGTCAGATTTCAGCAGTTTCAGGATCCTGCCCTTGTAGAATTTTGTCAGATGAAGATGAGGAAGTCAAATTGCCAGATTATGGGAAAAATTGGAGCATGCGAAAAGCGATTGAAAAAACTAAAAAGACAAGGTAGGAATTTCCATAAGTCATTATAGTGAATAAATGAAAATCGACCGAGAAATCAAAGGTTATCAGTTAAAGAGGCAATCAATTGCTATCCTTAAAATTTTGCAAGATGCCGTTTGCACAATTACAGCTTTGCCTCCTATTCAAGTGAAGTGAAGAGCTATTTTTTTGCTTTAAAAAATAAGGAAATCGGATCTAAGGACATCGCTAAAGGAGGATTTTATTGATGAAGTTTTATTTTAAGAACAATTGTTTTGAAAAAATTTATATTACATATGGTCGGGCTGTTCAAATAGAAATTATTTTAAAAGTTAGGAAGAAGTGAATTTATATACTATATAGAATATATATTATACATAATAATGATATATATATATATTATATATAATACTATATAATATTATATATATATGATAATAAGTATATATATATATATGTATTATATATAGTGTATATTATATATTATATATTATATATATATATATATATATATATATATATATATATATATATATATATATATATATAATATTATATATATATATAAATAGTATATAAAATTATTATATATTATTTATTATATAATATTATAATATATATATATTATATATAATATATATTATATATATATATTATATATTATATATATATATAATATATTTAATATATTATATTTAATATTATATTATATATATATATATATATAATATTATAGTATATATTTATAATAATATATAATAATATAATATACGTTTATATTATAATATATATATATATTATATATATACATATATATATATATATAATATATTATTATATATATATTATTTATATATATATATTATATATATATAATATATATTATTTATATTATAATATTATATATTATATATATAATTATATTATATATTATATATATTTTAATTATTATTAATTACGGACTTATCTTGTCATTCATATTAAATTCTGTTTTACAATATTTAATAGAACTTTGCTCCTTAGTCAACGAGGAATAATATTTTTATAAACTTAAGATGGAATCTAAAATATGATTTTTATTCTTTTTAGGAAAAAAAATAATAAAATTTAATTAGTGTGAAAAACGACATGCAGTTCATCGTTCAAAGAGGTATTATATTAAAATTTAGGAAGGAAAGGAATGATCCTTTTCATGTATTTCTTAAAATTCTTATTTTTCTATAAAATATTTTCTAACTTTTAAATTCTAAGCTAATAATATATGTTCATTAACAAACATTTTTAATTTTCCATCATTAACCCTCAAATTTTTGTATCTGAAATTAATGATTTTCATGACTGTATAAATGGAGGAAAGAATTTATGATACTTATGGGCGTCGGATCCGGAGCCGTGGCCGGAGTCGGTTAGCTCGAACAATTTAAATATTGCCGGAGCCTTGGATGCCGGAGTACTGGGAGCGTGGTAATTTTTAAAAATTGCTGGAGCTCGGAGCCGGAGTCGGAGGCGTCGGTAATTTAAAATGCGGAGCCGGAGCCTCGGAGTCGTGGAGCCGGAATAAAAAAAATTTGCCGGCTCCGCAGCCCTGTATATAATATATATATATATATATATATATATATATATATAAAAATATAAAACCACTATATATTATATTATTATATAATATATAATTATATATATTATATATATTATTATATATATATATATATATATATAATATTAATATATATAATATATAGGTGAAATTCACTTTAAACCACAATCCATTTATTCTCAAAAACTAAATTATTCATACAGGGAAAAGGAATCATGGTCAGAATCCTGGGTAAAATTTTAGTGCGGAAAATGTAAAAAAAAAAAAAAAAAAAAAAAAAAAAAAAAAAAAAAAAAAAAAAAAAAAACATTATTCTTTCATTACTCTTCACACAAAAGGTGATACATGGAATTAGTTGTTAATAATTAAGTAATATGATTAGAAGCCTATTTTAGACCTTTTATACGTTACTCGTTAAAATAAATAGACTTTTAGTATAGTTAAGTTTTTTTTTTTAACTAAAAAGATATCCCCAAGGGAATTTATTACCGCTCACCGATGGCAGGATCGTGGGTCTCTCTGGCTCTCCAGGGGAACTACGGGGTAGGACTTTCCCCCCCTCCGAGGGCCTGTCTTCGGAATCCCCGCTCTTTGGTATTTTGGCTGTGGGGCGCGAAATGGGTTCCTCCGCCTTACTCCCATACGGGTGATATGGAAAATTTACGTCCTCCCTGTGTATGCCCTTCAGGCTTCGGCCGCCTAACATTGCCGTGTAATACCTTTACATATAATATATATAAATATAAGATAATTATATATATATAAAATTATATTTATAAATTATATATATAATTATTATATATATAATTATATTATATATATAATATATATTTATAATAATAAACATTATATATATAAATATATATTATAATTTATATATATATATATATATATTATACTTGTACCCATGCTCCTAAAAAAAATTATAGCCATATTTATATTATATTTTTATTTTTCCAAATTTTCCTTAGTCTTAATAATTTTTATCTCAAGGATTTAACCTCAAAGTAAATGTCATTCCTTTTCACTGTATGCATATAATGTTAGTTTTGAGATTAAAAATTCATTAAATTATAAAGATATATAATTATAATATTAATATTATTATAATGGAACTGGTGAGAGTATGTTAATTAATTATACTAAGAAGATTATACTTAAAATATAAGAGGATTATGTATCAGAAATTATAACTTATGTGGAATAAAACTTATCGTATGTATATCTAGTGTTGAATTGAGTGTCTCAGTGAGAAATATATTTGAGTGATATAGGTATGTGTGAGTTAGATGAAGTGAGGTAACCAAGTGGAGTGGAAGCTATATAAGTGATATTATATATATATTTGTTACAAAGTTGGATCCTGAGGTGCCGTCCAAAGACTTGTGGACGGAAAATGGCTTTTCACCTACAGGATAATATCCAATGAAATTACTAAATGTGATAAGTTGGCCCCTGGTGTGCCTGTAGGCATGTAGATGAGTTATGGATGAGATTATGTGGCACTATAGATGGGATATATATTTATGATTGTTAATAGAAGCGCAGGATAGATCGTACGCTCGATGTGATGGATATATATAATAATAAGTCTCTCTCATGTTTGATAGTTTTAATTACTCAAATCAAGTGCTGTATGGATGATGAATAATTATGATGATATTGGGTTCCACTAGAGTTATAATATGGGTAAGTTAAAAACCATCATTTTATTATATATATTATACTAAATATATTATAAAGTGAATTTAATAATGGTGAAGATTGATGTTTAGTAGTGAATGTTAATTAAATTACAGTATGATATTTCGTATATTGTACTAATCTTAGGTCAAAGTATACGAAAGATGTAACTTGATAAAAGTGACGTGAGTATGGAATTGTGGAAACTCACAGTTATCATATGTGTACTTATGAGTAGAGAAGTCCTTTAATTGTTAAAATGGTTTGGTATTCAGAGCGAATTAGAGCACCATAATAATCTGTTATGTTCCTGCTCTTGAGTAACATGATATAACTCTGGGTGAATAATAAAATCAATATTATAATATAAATACATCTCTATAATATTAATATGAGTACTCATTAACTATTCGACTAATTTTATTAGATCTGAGAAAGTAGCTTATCGATTTCTATTGAGTTACTCTAAGAGTATGTATAAGATATTGTCCGTATATTTAGAGATTCTTAGAGAGATGAATATTTATCGTGAATAGTGTATTTAAATTATTATAGTGGTATTATTAATAGAATAATATGATGTCTTATGTTAAGTGAATTGATAGTATGATAAATATTAATAGATCAATGAAATTGTTAGTAGTGATAATGAATATATGAGAGAATATGTGTATATATTCGATATCGTATACGATTGACAATCGTCTTCGCGTCGATGTTGAATGTTAGGACTTATAGCGGCGCGAGGAAAGCCTCGCTTTAAATGAATGAGTGTCGTCACCAGTTTCTTCGCATATCCTGCTCTACTCCGACTGACCGGGTGGTATGCTGATTGTGTGTTGATTGTGTACGATCTTTAAAATGTAGTTCAATGATTGTGTGTAATGGTGTGCGTGGCAAGTGAGGGAGTGGAAGGTAGTACTATGAGGTAATGAAGGTGAGAGTTCGTATGAGAGTACTGGATAAATATGATGTGGGTGAGTTGGCAATGTCGTTGGAGTGACGTTATTTTTTACATCATAGCAGATCGCTGATCATATCAGCTTAGTGACCGATAGAATAGAGCGTTCCGAGTATTAAACAGACTCTATCAGAACCGAGATAGAGTTAAGTTGTTGAGTCTCTCTTATTACTGATTCTTGTCATAACTGAAGTAAGAGTAACAAGTTAGTAGACAACTAGTTGTTTAAAATTAAGTTTCATAGTGTTATTAATCCGCTAAAATAACTTATTGCAATAAAGAATTACAAAAATAATGTATACGGTATTCTATACTTAATGAAATAGTTAGTAGTGCCGTAGTGAGAGCAGGAGTTGTGTAGAGTAGCAAGTGTGTGAGTATGTCTGATTACGTGAGTCTCAAACCAGTATGTACAAGTTATACTATTAGTGAAGTTGGATACCTTACACAGGCAAACCCTGATAAAGTAGTATGAATATAGTATCTCATACTTTGTATTTCATTTAACTTAACCTTATTTTCTGTTATTTATTTATATTATATTTATTATAATGTATTATATATATATATATTATTATATATATTTATATATATATATTATATATTATAATATATAATACTATAATTGTATAATGTTATATATTTACTATATAATATCTATATATTATATACTATTATAATTATTATATATATATATTATATATATGATTAGTGATGTGATATTTAACAGAGAACGTAGGAAATACAAGTATTCTTATATATACACAAGGAGCTAGAGAAAAACTAGTGTCTTAAAATTTGAGATTACTAGCGAGTTAGGAAGTAGTTGCTATATAGAAGGGTAGTATTTCGTCGCTGCAGCTGATGTTATCTCGCTGACATGTAGCGGAGAGTATACAAGTATTACGGCATTATGCATATCTATCGAGTCTCAACATGAGGACTACTCTCCATGTAAGAATTAGTTTCGGAATGGGTTGAGGAGGTGGAAGATACATAGATTTACTACACTTTTCAGAGAGTGTATTTTAATCACCGGTTCTCATGTATATATTTGGGTCGGATACATAAACATATGGAGTATTATAGTACAACTAATGAGAGGTAGAGTCAGAGTGTCAGGAATATGCTGATATAATTAGGAATATGATATTAGGTGATAACGTCTCATGTATATGGCTACTGGTAAAATGACCCAGGTGGGTGGAGGGATCTTAGGATGTATTAAGAAATACGAAAAGAATTAGTTAGATAAGGATATATATTATGTGTAAGAAATAACCTATATTTATAATTAATACTAATAAAGTAGATTGAATAGCAATGAACATAGAGTTTAGGTGTATAGATGGATACAATTTTGTGGAAAGTATTGGTAGCGTTGGACTCAGTAATATTAATGTAAGGCCGTGAGGATGTGAGATGGGTACTAGAAAGTAATCACGGTTAAAGGTAGGTATATCCAGACCATAGAGGTATAAATAGTAATATATATATACATCACACTGGTTTTTATAAGTGAAATAGTGATAAGGATTCTCATCATGTATTCTAGATACTCTACGTTCGATGTAGAGCTCTATCTTCGGAATTGCCATCTCATTATGTCTCGAGCTCGCAAATCTAATCTAGATTTACTACGGTGATCTTATGGTAGATTTACGCCTAAGTTAGGAAACCATTAGATAAGTAGGTTCGCTAATATGCACGTTTAGCATGATATACAGGGATTAACTCTATTTGGCTCTTCTGTAAGCGAAACGAGCTTAGTAAGATGTATAGATATATATATATAAATAATATATTAATAATTGATAACTTATTTGATTATAGAAACCATTAAATTTATCTATCTCAGTGTAAGCTCTTGCTCTACGAAGTGTAAATGGTAAGATTAGTTTATTTTATTTAGTTTTTCACAAACTCTATTTCATTTATAGTTATTATATTTATTTTTCATATTTGTTCTTATTATATGTTAATATTTATCACAATCATTTTTAAATATATTCAACTGTGTACAAGTTTTGAGATATCGTATAATGAATATATAAATATATTAATATTAATTTATATGTAAAATAATATATAATATATATATATATAATATACATATATATATATAATATATAATATATTATATATTATATATATATATTAATTAATATATATATAATATTAATATATATATATATATATATATTAATTATATAATTAATTATATATATATATTATTATATATATATATATATTATATATATAATATATATTATTTATATTTTATTATAAAATATTAGTTATATATATTATATATATAATATATATAATATATATAATATAATATATATTTATATATATATATATATATATATATATATAATAATTATATTATATATATATTATATATATAATAATAATTAATAATATTATATATATATATTATATATATTTAATATTAATATTATATATATATATATATTTATTCAATTTATATAGTTATAATAATTTTTATCATATTTGTTTCTTATTTTATTGATTAAAGCTTGATTGATTAATACTCATCATCATTTTTAAAATACAATTATCACAATAAGCGAGAATGAGTGTATGAGATACGCTCGCCAGGAATAATAGTAGAGGTAAATAATGTGTTTGCTGTTATTTAGTAATAGTTGCATTAATATTAAAATATACGTAGAGGTATTATATCAGATATAAAGACTCCGGAGAGAATTTTAGAGGGGAAGATTTGAGTGATAGGCCACACGTGGATTAATTTGCAGGCCTAATAGATAAGTGTATTGACTTGATATTCTTTTTATATAATAAATGATAGTTGGAGATAAGTAAGACATTAGATATGAATATAAATATATTTAGTAGTATAACTTTATATTCGGACTGTTTTTATATGATCTAGAGAAATAGCTTTTATGATAGAATACAAAGAAGAGATTGTGTGATAGTTATTAGGAAGTACCCTATTAGTGCAATATTAGTGAATATATAAATAATGAATAGCTGTATATGAGTATAATATATAGGAATATGTATGAATATATTACCTCTCCTCTTAAAAACTCACTAGTTAAGATACGATGATGAGGATAATTGGATAAATGGTTCGAAACGAAGATATGAGTTGAGTGTCAGTATATTATATAGGTCAGTGGCTGCCCCTTATACTTTTTGTGATTTTATATATAAACTGGGGTACAATACTGCTCTATTGAAGAGATATGTGTGTAAGTGATGAGATAGTAGAATACTACCTTTTATATCTCTGCTGACGACGTTACTCGGACTGTTGGTTGTACTAAAAGAACAATCATCAGAATTACTACAAGCTTGCTGTGATAATTCTATGGTAAATTGATAAGTTTATATGATGGAGTGGGGAATTGATAAAAATTATAACAGAGAAGACGTTGAGATAATGTGACGATATAATCTCGTAGTAGACTAGTAGAGATAACTATACCGGAGATATGGATGGAATGGTACACAGTTAAATTATCAGACCAGCAGATTCTCAAATATTACTTATAGTGTATTAATAATATTATTCGTATTATAGTGAAGTGAAATAAATATAAGGAATGTGAATAGGATTCTGAACTGAGGGAAGTAATAACTTAAATATTCAATAAGAATGTGGGGAATGTTGTCCCATTGATTGAGCTCAAGAGAGGCAGTTGCCTAGTAGATAGTAAATTAGTTTTGACTTTATAATTTATATACAACTCTACATCCTACGACCTAAATATTACTATATCGGGTCTGATATGTTGGGATTAACTTAACACTGATGCAGAAGAGTAATATAATTAAAGAAGCTGCGGAAATGTCGAAGTGTTTAAGTAGATTAATAAGAGGAGTAAAGTCTTGAGGGACATAGTTAGGAAGTGTAAGCAATTAGAGATAATGAGCTCTCGGAGTGTTATTGACCATATAATGGATATTGTATAGAAAGTAAACCAGCTGAGATTTAGGTCGGTCATATGTGCATAGTAGAAAGGAGGACTTTTAGATTACCTCTCAGTAAAGATTACTTAATTGGAGAACCTATTGGAACGAGACCAGTGAGACCAAGAATGAGATGAGTAAAGGTATTGTGCATGTGGAATAGGTAAGTCAATATTACGTTTGCGGGAGTATATACTGATGTGGAAGAATGTGTGGATAATAATGAGACGGCTACATATTTTAAAAGACCGGGACGGTCTTTAAGGTCATTTA
>JABUQX010117198.1:15000-17479 GCA_015478945.1 Trachelipus rathkii | reverse complement strand
ATTATTCGTTGGGTATTATGATAGTTAGGTAAGGTTTTATGATGAAAATTTTCTGTTTAAATATACTATATTAATGTAAAACATTGTTTACGATAGCATATATCCGCTGGTCAGTCGTGATAATTAGACAGGATTATGATAAATTTAAATATTACCATGTTAAAGTAAAATTAACATCGATATGTTAGAGATATGCTTGAAAAGATGTGAATAGGTGGTACGTTTTGTACGCTGTGTAGTTACTTTACGTTTCTAAGTACGGAACTTCTAATGTTAGTAGTTATCGAGCGTATAAGTGTAGTTAGGTTTTGTCGTGTATATTTATATTCTTAGTTTCAGGTTATGCTATGTTTAGCTTTATTATGTGAAAACTTTGTTACGTTAGCATATATTCGTTTGTTTTAGTACATAAAGAACTTATTTTTATGCTATGTTTATCCCGAAATGGATACTCGAATGTGTGACCTGAACAATAGATCCAATAAATTCAAATAGATCATGAAGGATTTGAGCAGGGGTGGGGAGGGGCCTGATGGTTTGATTTACTGATTTACGCTTAGGGATCAGTAAACTATTACACACTATGATATTTATTCAAAGAACATATTTATGTTATTTTGATAAAATTTTGTTATGTTGCATTACTTCGTGGGAATTATGATAGTAGGTAAGTTATGATTAAATTTAGCAAAATATTACTATTGTTTAATGCAACAAAAAACGTTGTTCCTAGACCCGAAAAGCCTGAGAAGCTCACCGCTTAGCAAGCGAAGGCGACCAGGGTTTCGAGACTGGGTGGAGCGAAAAAAGAATGTGAGCTATTCTGTATTACCTCTCTGCTACGTCGCACTCAGACGATATGAGGACATTTGGTGTGTTGCTTTGCTAAAAATTGGAAATCAAGTGGTGCCGGATGCTAAGGCTATATCACAACCTATGTATATTATTAATTAATCCACCCTTAACCCGTTGCGATAGCGGAGTGTATCGCTGGTCCAGTGTGATAATAGAACAGGTTTATGATGAATTTGTTAAATATACCATGTAATGTAAATTAACATTTGATATGTTAGAGATATGCTTGAAAAGTGTGAATAGGTTAGCGGTCCCCAGACCAAAACCCATTACAGAAACTATAAACCATTATTTTCGAAATCTACAGACCAAATAACATATATAAAGACACCAATTACTGTATTATTTTACAAATATTTACTTAACCCAGCACCGCACCGGAGCAAAGCAACGGTTTGACAAACTCCGAGATCTATCCTACTTACTCATTCCTCCTCTATACCATCTCCAAATTTCAACCTTCTACGCGTCATTTCATTTTTAAGGGGGAGCAGCGACCCCTTACGGAATTAGGGCGCAGGGATCGTAACCCTCCGGTCTTACGATGAGGGGTACGTCACCACATAGCCCGCATTCAAATTTTGGACGAAACGATAAGGGCCTAACACTCTTTAATACAAATTATTTAATAACTCAGCAACGCACCGGTCCAGCACACGGTGCCGGATCCGGATCCGAATCTACTTATCTCATACCTCCTCTATTACCATCTCCAATTTCACCTCTCCGGTTTCACTTCAATTGGAGGGCCAGGACCCCTACGGAGGGCGCACGACACATACCATGTATGTGATATGCATCGCCATGCTAAAAAGCAATCTCTGCGAGAATCGATTTTCAATTTCAAAACGATATTTTCGACTCGCCAAGTCAGTAATAATAATAATAATAATAATAATAATAATAATAATAATAATAATAATTAAATAATAATAATAATAATAATAATAATAATAAATTAATAATATAATAATAATAATAATAATCAATTAATAACAAATAATTAATAAATAATTAATAATAATAATAATAAAATAAATATAATAATATAATTAAAATAATAATAATAATAAAGGGTAGGATCGTTCAAGGTCAAATTTTACTTTCACGATTAAGCCTAAACCAGTTCTTTCCAAAGCGACAGCGTGGCGGGAGCAGCTCTAAGAGCAACACCACTAAAGGGTCCTATGGACACGAAAAAACTCGTATCACAGATCACGACAATTCACTAATACTATGCAAAATTTTCAAACGATATGATAACTCTAACAATAGAAAAAAATTGACTTCGACCAAACTGAACCATACTACATACGTAACAAAAGTTTATTTTTATTATCACAAATATTTTTAGCATTTATCGTGGTAAAAAAAAAAATTTGAAGAAAAATGCCTAATATTTTTATAAAAATTATTTAATTACGTTATGTTCGAAAATGCCATAAAGAGTACGATGCCAATTAAACCTTTCTTACATTTCGACGTAGGCAAATGTAGCGTGGCTTTCTTTCGAAAACAGCCGTTGAAAATTTTGTATTTTGAAGAGCATATCCGCCATTTGTCAGATAATTTCTGTATCTATCTGACATACTGTATAACCCGTTTTCAATTTTGCAATTGTGTG
>JABUQX010117198.1:5000-7500 GCA_015478945.1 Trachelipus rathkii | reverse complement strand
GAAATATAAAGAAGTAGTTTTAACTAAAAAAGGCATATATGCCTAATAAATAAATGAACATAATAATGACCTTTACTAATTAATATAAAACTTACAAAATACTGAACAAAAAATAAAAAATAAATAAATTTAAAATCAAAGCCGATACTCTTAATAATAATATATATATATATATATATTATATATATATATTATATATATATATATATATATATATATTTATATATATATATATATATATATATATACGAATATATATATATATATATATATATATATATATATATATATATATTATACATGGGCGTAGGCAGGGGGGTGCAGGGGGGGGCACTTGCCCCCCCTAAATCTTGGCGTAATAAAAATTATGAACCATATATATATAATATATATATATATATATAATATATATATATATATATATATTTATATATTAGCAGCTTTATCAGCCGCCAAATGCTATCCGACATACTGAGAGTTCCAGCGGAGAATACTGTCTGAAGAAGCTAGCTGAATAAAAAGCACACATAGCTAGTTGACTTCAAGCCAATATGAAAACGAAAACACATTAAAACTATAAAAAAAAAAGTGTCAATAATATGTTAGTAATTAGTAATTACTCCTTCAGTATCTATCGATTGATTATTTT
This sequence comes from Trachelipus rathkii, assembly GCA_015478945.1. Classification (NCBI taxonomy): domain Eukaryota; kingdom Metazoa; phylum Arthropoda; class Malacostraca; order Isopoda; family Trachelipodidae; genus Trachelipus; species Trachelipus rathkii. The sequence goes on along the minus strand of JABUQX010117198.1, from coordinate 6,851 downwards.
TTTTTTTTTACAGTTTTTTCTACTAATAAAAACCCCTTAAAAACGTCGTCTGGCAAACATCTAAGGTTCAGTTTTTTATTTCGCCAAGATTTAGGGGGGGCAAGTGCCCCCCCCTGCACCCCCCTGCCTACGCCCATATCATCATTATATATATATATATTATATATCATATATATATTATTATATAATATATATATAATATATATAATATTATATATACTATAATATATATATATATATGATAATAAAAAGTAAAAATAGAAAATTTCATGTACCTAAAATTCATTTCTGAAGAAACGTTTATCCTTGACACGTGTTATTGAATTATATAACACGCGATATTGAAATAATAAAGGCTTTGTACTTTGCCATATCCCATCTTTGGGGCATATCTGACACACAATGAAAGATTTTATTGATAAGTACTCTAACCTCAAAAGAAGATTAAAATAATATAATAATAATAATAATAATAATAATTAACTAATAATAATAAATATAAAATAGATAATATAATAATAATAATAATTAATAATAATAATAATAATAATAATAATAAAAATAATAATAATAAAATTATATAATAATAATTGTAAATAATAATAATAATAATAATAATAATAATAATAATAATAATAATAATAATAATAATAATAATAATAATAATAATAATAATAATAATAATAATAATAATAATAATAATAATAATAATAATAATAATAAAATAATAATAAAATAATAATAATAATATAATAATTTAATAATTAATAATAATTCTGCTGATTATAATTCTAACACCTTTCTAAAAATAATTTTTGTGAGAATATTTCAAAAATAACTTTCTGCCTATCATGTCAACTCTTTTGGACTTATACACAGCAGAAATATGATAATATAATTTTTAATTTATTTATTTATTTATTTTTATATTACAAACAATTCGGACCTAATGGTCATTACCTAAATACGATGAAGTGTCTTCCTAGGATTTGCATGAGGGATTTAAACCAAACATCTTCAAAGATACGACGAGGTTTTCATTTTATAGTTATGCAAGATTTAAAATTATATTTTCTACGTAAAGATTTGTGAAAAAAATAGTTGTTTACTGAAAATTAAGGTCATATAAGAAAATGTACTAATATTAATATTATTATATATATATACTATATATATATATATATATATATATATAATATATATATATATATATATATATATATATATAATATATATATATATTATATATATAAATATATATATGTATATTATATGTATATATATATATAATACATTGTTATGATTTCCATTCAACAAATTAAAGGTCTCCTTTTAGTTATCCCAAGAACCATTTCCTTTATTGCGTATTGTCATGATTGATTCTTTTGCTTTTGTTTGTTCCAAGTTATGGAAACGACCTAACGAGAAAGACTACACGTAGGTGGAGTTGAGAGGGTCCTAACTCTCCACCTCTTTCAGGTTTTCTCATGTTATGACTAAAAAATATATTTCGAATACCCCACGCAGTTAGAGTCACGCAATACGTGAGTAATTTAATTAATTAATAATATTCGATGGTAATTTCTAATTGGCGACAAAAATTTAAAACATCAACCATAAACGCTTATTTTTTATTTAAATTAAACAAAGAGAGAGAGAGAGAGAGAGAGAGAGAGAGGAGAGAGAGAGAGAGAGAGAGAGAGAGGAGAGAGAGAGGAGAGAGAGAGAGAGAGAGAGAGAGAGAGAGAGAGAGTTTATAGTTTATTTTTAATGCAGTCTATACTGTATGTATGTATGTATGTATGTAATGTATGTATGTATGTATGTAGTATGTTATGTATGTATGTATGT
>JABUQX010117197.1:10000-25638 GCA_015478945.1 Trachelipus rathkii | reverse complement strand
TGTCATTGGTATAAGCATAGAGCCAGTAGAGTTGACTGAGGACAGTGACCAATCAGAAGCACACTCCCTCAAAACACGAGGAGGCATGCCATATGGGCCACTGCCTGCGACGTTCATAGATCTCAAGATCTCGTACCCGATCATGAGTAATGACAGGTAGAAACATGGATACTGAGAAGGATGGTGCAGAAGAGAGAGGAGCCGGAATCGCCAGGTGGAATTATGATGAAAAATAAAAGGACCAAAGCAGATTAGCTTATTTTTCGAAGGAGTGTTAGCATCCAGAACCGTCAGGACGGATAAGAGGGGGAAGGAAGATTTACAGAAGTTATTGGGGATGTTTTTGGTATGAGGCCAGAAATTTTTATCAGAAGGAGAATCAAGAAGGGCAGCGCACTTCCTTTTAGTGTAGGGACGCTTGGCCGGTCGAATAATATTTCTACATCGATTCCGAACAGAATGAAAATTAGTTAGAGCGATAGGAGAACGAGAGTTTTTCCACGCCCTATAAGCAATGTCACGCTCTTGGATGGGCATGAGAACAAAAGCCATCACACCATGGATTATGAGGAGAAATGATAGTCGAAGAAGGATGAACCTGCTCATCCCTTCTATGATCACGGCCCCTACCTTTTCAGCAGACACAGAGGCATTCTCCGGAACAATATATGATTCATTCCAACGATAATTTGCGAAGAAGTGACGCAATACATCCCAATTAGTCCGATTAAAGTTCCGGAAAGTTCGCTCAGGGCAGGGCGGAGCTGCTGAAAATGAAGTGTTGTACTTTAGAGCACAAGATTTGCATCAGAAAATTACAGATAGGAGGAAAAAAATGGATTGATTCTTGTAACGAGAAGGCGAAAGTGGTGAAATATAAAGCAAGACGGTGTTCAAGAATTGGTTAGACGATCTTGGATGGGTGTAGGTTTCTTAATCAACTGTTCTAGATCGTTGAGAATACTGAATGTTTTGGCCTCCTTCTCACCTGTATCAATATGAGAGGAGCCCAACCACTCACTGTAGAGTACGTTGAAGTCTCCTAAGTAGAGGACTTCGGCAGCTGAATGAGAAAAAGTAACAGTCTCGTGAGAAGTGGTAAGATATTTAAAAATAACCAGAAAATCTGTTCCATTAGGAGAGTAGTAGCAGAAACATAAGATAATGGTGGTAGTAGGAAGACAGATTTTAAGTCAAAGAACATCGAAATTAGGAGATTCAAGATTTTCGAGACTTGTTACAGGAGTTACAGGAGTTAAAGGAGTTCAAATATTTGCATGAACTTCGCTTATGTCATCGCGACTTCTTTCAACCGTCGGAATATAAATCGCTGCTAACCTCTATAGAAAGAGGTGACAGGGGAGGTGCAAAAACACTTATTCATAAATCTGTCTCCTATTCTCCAGTCACTCGACAAACTAGACTTCATACAGTGGCAGCACGAATTCATTTGTCCACCGACCTTACTGTACTGCCTCATCTACTTTGGCTCGAGTAGTGAGTTTTCTTACTAAAGGTTGATTCAAGCCTATATCTGATCTTTTTAAGACAGATTCGCCTACTCTAGGTTGTAACTATTACTAGGAGACTTCAACCTCCGCCACCCCTTATGGGGCGACTCTGTCACCTCGCCTAAGTCCAAGATCCTTGTAGATTTTCTAATCCCCTTTCCCTGGGATGTCTTAACACAGAATTCCCTTATATATGAACGACTTTAGACTACACACCACTTCTCCTGTATTTGATATTCCTTTTGTTTCCCAGTCCCTATCTGGAATCGGCTTTGCCTGGTCCTTGCTTGTTATTATTTACTTCGGCAGGTGAGGCCTTACCCAATAGCTTTATTTAAACGAAGCTTGCTACAGAGCCCAAGTTTAAGATAAGTTTTAACGGTCCTTTTAGCTGGCCATATTTGACTTAAACCCATGACCGAGCGGAAAGTAACGCAGGAATCATGTTTTTATCAGGTCACCAGATTATTCCAAATTTTTCCCTGTCAATAAGCGGTTTCCGACTGTTTATTATGCCTTTCACTTCTTTCAGCAAATTATCATCACAGCACGGCGGGCGAGAGCTGCATTCCGCAAATCTTCCGCAGGTAGGCGTTCTTCAACTCTTGGTGGTCCCAAGAGTGCGCACAAGCATATCCGAAGAGAAGAAGGAAACCTCTTCACAGTAATTACAAAAAGGACCCGTACTCATTCCAAACATGATTATATCCAAAAGCACCAGCGGGAGATCTTGGCTTATTAATCGGGGCCAAACACGTATTAACATTAATATGTTTCTTAACGACTTATATTCGACTGTCAACTTCACAACTCTCTTCTTTAGTGTTGAAAGTATGTATAGAAAATAATATTTCGTCGTTCCAAAACCCTCACCCACAGTTCCTCCCGTGTATTGGGGCCTTTGATATAAACGAACAGGATCGTCTCCGCTTCCTGACTGCTATTGCGGATGCATTAAGTTATAGTTTTATTAGCCAATCGAGCTCTTTCAGCTATCCCGAAGCCTTTCAAAAATTGAGAACTAAAAAACACGCACTGCCAGACTTTTCAAACAAGCAGAGAAGGGGAGATCATACCTTATAACACGTCTTTTTACTTTAGCAGTAGTATCAAACTGGCAACTGAGCGAAATAGAAATAAACGGTGCTCTTGGCCCAGACATGATTTCCTACATTACGCTCCGTCATATTCCCCCTCTGCCCTTCGGCTTCAGCTTTTTGCTGGATCTGTATATAACAGAATCTGGATAGAATCTTCTTTTCCTTCTATTTCGACTACAGCTTTTGTAATTCCTATCACCAAACCTGGAAAAGATCCGAAGTTGGCGGAGAACCAAAGAAAAATTTCGCTGACCTGTCGTTCCCTTTAAAATATAATTGGAGAAAATGAGTTTCAAGGCCTCCCATCTCCATGTCATGAGCAGTTCGCCGACTTTACTCAAACATTCTAGTTTGGTATTCCCTCAAAATCTTCATTCGACCCGCGGATCCGCTTGTTAAAAACTCGATCTATGACACCCCGGGAGAACCTTCTAAAGGTTGGGAATGGTTCTTTGGTGCGTCTTGTTTTGACCTTGAAAAAGCTTATGACACAACTCCATTTGCTCGGTTTCCGTGGACATCTCCCTGTTTTCATTAAATGCCTTCTGTCAAATAGATTCATTTCCAAGTTTGGTCTCTTCTACTCTCTGCCACGCCACTTTTCTCTAAAGAGGCGTTCCACGAGGGTAGTGTCCTAAGGGTCTATTAATTTGCATCTCGGAAATTTTAATTGACATCCGTTAGCGTTATGACGGTCAAATTTTGCTCTCTAATGTTTGATTGAAACACCTTGCGCTATATAATAGCCGGGCGTGCCAGGACCTTTTTTCTTGACAGCAACTTTCAAAAACTAGCTGTTGAGAATTATTTCACAATTTCCGATTTCTCAGACCCAACCAAAACCTCAAGCAGTACTTTTTGTTTTAAAAAGAAGGGGAATCGAAAGAACCTTTTGCCACCTTCGTTGTTTCCCCGCGAACCATACCTTATTATGGTTCGGCCCATTTCCTGTATCTTTTCACAAGTCAAAAATTCTTGGACTCATTCTTTAAGATGGACCCCCTTAACATACGCACCGCATTATTAAACTCGCCGAAAACGACTTGTTCATCGTGGCTTGACCTATTTTTAAGCATCTCGCCCTGAAATTTCTTATGGTTGTCTGATCCCAAGTCACCTTCTACGTCTCCCATATCGCCCAAATCCGCATCAAATGCTGGACTGATGGCTGTTAGATTGGCCCATATCGCAAAAGAGGCGATCTGCTTGTCTCCACCATGAGCCTTCCGAAGTGGGCCAGTAATCCTTCCCCGTCGGTGACCTTGAAGTTGAATCGCAATGTGATTCCTCTCTCTTCGAAAGTCAATACATCATAGCGCCACAAGTTACATTCCCGCTGTGGGTTCAAAAACTCCATACCCCCGTGTGCCTCTGAACCCGATTCTGCGGGGAGATACCTCAGAATTCTAATTAGCTGACCCATTTTCAAACCACAGTTATATATATATATGTGGTACTCCATTATAACTCTTTGCAAAAAGTTTTGTCTTTCTCTTATGGACTCGTAAGCGGTAGCACCTTGGATAATCCCTATCTGCACTCACATAATGGGTTTTGTTGTCCCAGTTACTTCTCTCTCCAATACTAGCCCAACTCTGCTGCCTTTTAAAGGGCTTTTGTTCCTGTTTACCTCTATTCCCCAGTTCACAGCGAATTTACTCCAGTGTTTTTACTGATGGCTCTAAAACAGGCAACAGTGTGGGTGAGACTCTCGCTGTCTTTTCCTGACCGTCGCAACTCTCTCCCATACCCTCGCGCCTCCTCTCGATGTTTCATTTTTTACTCAGAATTAATGGCATTTATAATGATGCCCTTTCTCGGAATTCTATCCTTACAATGTAAGTAATCTTATTCCTTTATCTTCAGATCTCGCTCAGCGTGCTCCAAGGCGTCACTTTAAAACCCTTTTATTTCTAAAAAACACAAATATGGTATCCGCCGAATACAAACAATTTCTTCGGAATTCTGATTTACCACTTCCTCGTAAGATAACAGCCCTGCAATTTATCATTCCTGTCATACTAATTGTTTTAGACCCCCTCTCATGTAGGGGTTAATTGGGAATGAAAATCAACCGATTAGATTGAATGATGCCAAAAAGACCGCCATCCTTCTTTATCAGCAGCTGTTCCAAGGTACCTTCAACCTGGGATGCCATTCGACAAGGGCCCGCTCCCCTCCAATCAACTGATTACTATTCCTGCTTTCTCCAAACAAGGACATTCGCGTACTATATGGCAAGGTTAGTTTGCCTAAACGTTTTCAGCTGAATCATCTTGGATGCGAAACTTTAGATAATTATGAATGCATTTGAACCATTGGTGAGAGAGCATACTTACCTCCCACCGACGAAAAGCGTTTACACGATGGTGTGATTACTTGCACTCCGTCTTTATTGGGGCACACCAATATCACTCATCAGCCACATAATCGTTGGTCACGAGACCCTTCTCCCTGATCCTGCAAAATTTTTTCCTTCCTCGCCATTACCCCGTCAATCTGGTTGCACGCATAATCTTCAGTTGACTCCCCCAACTGGACCAGCCAATTCATATCAGCCCATCCGTCAATTCTCTACCTTATATGGTTCCACGCACCTTCTAAAAGTCGTGATATTCCCCCATTAATACCATATAGTGAATCTTCCCACTCAACAGAAATGAATATTTCTTATATACATATATAAATTTCTTTATTTTAAATTAGACTATTTATAAATGTAAGGATATATTTTTTATATTTTATTTAGTTTTATTTATTTTTGATGAATATCTATAAATTCCATTGTCACGCATATTACCAAATTTTCTATCACAACATATTTGAAATATCTGAACTAACCAGAATCCACCATGGAGATGATTATAATTCAATCCAGTGTGCTACACTTCATTTGTGGGCCTGTGGTGCACAATTACATGTGACGCGATGATGCAATTTACTATAAAAAAAACAATTAAACTAACATATATATAATATAGTATATATAATTTAAATATATCTTAATATAAATAATTCTATATATAATATATAATAAATAAATTAAACAAGTATAAATATGATATATATAAAAAATATAATAATATAATATATATATTATATATATATATTTATATATATATAAGGTAATAATTATATATATATTTAGTATATAAAACTATATATATATGATATATACATATATATATTATATAAGCTACATAATAAGCTATATAATATATATATAATAATATATAATTAATATAATACAGTAATATATATATATATGGTTTGAAAATATAATAAATAATATATATATATATATATTAATAAAAAATATTATATAATATAAATATATAATTTAATAATAATATAAAAATATTATAAATGATATGATATATATTATATTATAATATTATAAATAAATATATATAATATTATAATAATATATATATATATATATAATATATATACATATATATATATATATATATATAATATATATATATATATAATATAATATAATATATATATATATTATATATATAATTATATATATATATATATATATATATATATATCATATATATTATATAATATATACCTATATAAATATATATATATACCTATATATATATAAATATTATATATATAATTTTTATACTATATATTAATATAATATAATTATTATATATATTATCTATAAATAATATATTTAATTACATTAATAACATGATGATAAATAATTTTACTAAAACATTTTATACATTTATAGAATTTATTTATATTATTAATTATTAAATTTTATATATAATATTAAAACTATTATTATAATACATGAGTTCATTCAACTTAATATATATATATAGTGTGTGTGGTTAGGTAACAAAAGTATATTTTTATGTTATATGTATCATAACCCCTGAGTTCTAAGTACAAATAGAACGCCATATTTGTAATAAGGCGTGATTCTTGAACTTCATATTACAAACTCTATTGGAAATTCATCGGTATCCATAATTTGTCAAAGGCATTCATTATTGAGACTATAGCATCAACCGTTAAAAAACTTTACAGAATAAACGTGTATCAAATTTAAAAGAATTTACATAATTTCGGAAAAATTTTATCAAATATCACGTACATCATGAAAAACGTAACCTAATAATACTTTTGGTGAAAGGTGAACAATCTCATATTTTAAACCATACCTATTAACGGATATAGTTTGAGACATAGAACCTAAAAATAATCAATAATTTATATATAGTATTATATATATATATTACCAAAATAAATAACCATAAAAATATTAAATAAGTTCCAATATATATCTACATTAACATAAAAAATAAGGGTACGGTAAATATATATATTATTTATATATTATAAAATAATATAAAGCATATATCAATTTATATACTACCCATCAAAAAATCTAAATCGCAGCTACACCAAGGAGTACGTGGGAGGGGAAGGGTTTTGGAAAAAGGTTTCTGAAGAACGCGAATAGACACTTTTTATGGACATAGACAATAACATGGCTGGATTCCTCCCAGAACCATATAATGAAGGAGCACCAGTGTGAGGGGCCAAGGGTAGCCAAACGGTTTCGCTATCCAAGTAAAAATGTTCGGAGTGTCGGCGCTGCAAACACACAATCTTGGTACGTTATAAAATTTCCAGTAAAGGTGACGAAACCGCGGGGGATGTATGGATCCCTGCTCTCACCCAATACCGCTGGGTATGGGCCTCCCCTCTTGCCGCTAGGATGACCTCACCTTCCACATTCCGTCCTGGACTATGCTCTTCTACGCATGACACCCGTGAAGCTATGTCCCTGGACATTGTACCTTTGATATCTCTGATACGGTCTCGTTTGCAGTGCTCACTGTTCAGCAGGTCCGGTGAGGGTTACGTGATATATTTAATTTCCTCTTTGGTCTTTTAAATCAAAGAAAACCATTAACATAAAATAATCTTATATTTTACCTGGAACAAACGAAAATATTCTACTTCACAAATTAACATTCAATAAAACTAACAATATCATTACTAACTTAAAAAATGTACAAGACAAACCAACAGAGGAGCGGTCTGACACGTTCACGGAATAAACGCCGGATAGGATCCAACGTTTTTCAATTAGAACTCTCCACACAAATGTTCCCATATTAGTCTGTTTAGAAAACTCCCCAATAATTATATGCTGGCCACTCCAAACGCCGTAATTAGACATCAGCCAGTTTGCCTAACGAACGGTAACCTAATTTCACCATCCTAGGTAGTTTCTTACATACAATCTCATTATGAAGGCTTGTGTCATGGTCTTCTGCATTGCCATGCTTATTTCTATTTACACAACATATAAATAACAAAAATTATTAACTTACGGTACAGATTCATTATTATGAATTTTCATGAAGGAGTTATCGATGTTAGGGGCATATGGCACGAACATATGGTTTGAAGATGTCTGTGATAACCTTACGGCTGTAAGAGTGCCTGCATCGAAGATATGCAACTCCGGTAAGGCCCCAATAAAGAGGATACCTGCCCAGACCATAACCATACCACTACAACAGGACATTTCAGGCACACCTTGCATTAATACAATTGACATTGCGGCGATACCTTCTCGACCTCGCGCTCCAGACTGAGAGCCTAGTACTCTAACCACGACCTGTCCCAAAGGCTACAGGTATCAATTTCGTAACATCGTCTGTGTAAAGTTACGCAACTCTCTGAGCCCAATCGAAATCGAACCGGCTTATCCAATCGGACTGTCACGTTTGTTCTTGGGCAAATATTTGCCAAGTAAGCTTGCCGCTTCGCTGGTGCTCGTGGATGCTGCTTTGCTGGGACAAAAGTCCTTGGATGTATGGACACGGCACTTTAGGCCATCAAAGGTAATTATATTCCGCAAGGCGCTCGACGCACTGTTAATAATGTCACTCACCGCGTAGGTGCCGGCTTATGTAACCACGTCCGCCGAATCAGATAGCTCTCCTAGCAGCTGCTTCGATAGACCGTTTAGCTCTGTGGCGCTCTCCCTCTCCTCAACACGGCCACAAAATATTGCGTCATTCCACTGATCCTGCAACAGCAAACATTATTGATGTCGTGTTACCCTGCGAGACACATACCCTTGTCTACTTGAACCGACCGACGATTCAGTTGTGTCATGGTTTCACTAATTCATTTAAGAACCAGCTAAATGCTTGGAATGACCCAATGCAATCGTACGGATGATGTCCTTCTCACCGAACCCCTGTCATCCAAATTTTCACTTTCTCGAGACCTAAGATGGCCCGGAAGTTTACAATCCATGTCCTTACGGTCGCTTGGTTAAGTGTTGAGTTTCACCATCATGTACTGATCTCTTGAACATGGGATTTGACGCACTATACCAATCCCCAATAGACATTCTATCACGGAGTCAAACATTCCGTACTCGGGGTGAATCGAATACCCATCGGCTCGATGCCTACTCAACCCGAAACCCCAATAGGAGCGTCAAAGAACTTTATAACCCCCACCACCCTTAAGCTTACCAGTGGTTTTAGTTACTCTAAGTACCATCATGGCTTATACTTTCCATGAAGTAGCGGAGTCGCTTACAAACTTATTCATATCTCTAACCAAATCAGTTTTAATTTCCACATTGCAATATAATATTAACGAACGTAAGCGTACATATGCCACACACAAGATTACTGCAGCGAATCTCTCAGGACATAGGTCTAACATCTAGCCATTGGGTTGTAAAAATAAAAAAAATAACACAAATGAATACTGATAGTAACTGTAAAGTAGGATGATGGTGTTGATTCTTTTCATTTAATGCTTCTTTTAAAACTGTGACAATTGATATATTTATTTTTAATCTATTTGTTGAGACTCAGTCTATTATATCCTCTGGATGATATAAATTTTTCATTCAATAATATACTAACCCCTCATTTATACACAGCAAACCAATACCCTTATCCCTTGCTTTCTTTCACAAACATTAATATATCTAAGCCTATTCAACTAGAGTTTTTAGAAATATCTAACATAAAATATTTACTTATAAATCAAATATAATTTAATTTAGTTAGTTCAAAGTAATCATCAGCATCACAGAACACATTGAAATTTAGATATATATACTTAACATATTATAATATTATTAAAGGTTATTACTTGAATAAATAGAGGTATATACATCATTATATTTATTATTTAAATTATGAAGAAAGCTGATTATTATTATTATTAACAAAATTCTCTGTCAAGCATCATAAAATAACCTATAATACAAATCTTCAAGCTTATTTCACTATATAGGATAAATTATGGTAGGTATTTAGGGCAACTAAGTCTATATCTATATATCTAGTATATGTCAAAACTGTTATAGTCTATTCAATTAATATATATTATTATATTTATTATATATTTATATTATATTTAATTATATATTATTATTATTTTATTTATAAATTATATTATTATTATTATTATTATTAATTAATTATATATATAATTATTATTATATATTAATTAATTATTAATTAATTTTTAATTTATAATTTATTAAATTATTTAATTTATTTATATTATTTAATATATTATATTTATTTATTATATATTATTATATTAATTATAATTTATTATTTATAATTATATTATTTATTATTATTATTATATTATTATTAGTATTGTAGTAGTAGTAATTATTATTATAAGTTAAGTAGTAGTAGTATAAGTAGTAGTAGTAGTAGTATGTATAGTAGTATAGTAGTAGTTTAATTAATATTAATTAACTATAAATTTTTTAAATATAAACACTCCGCTAAAATGCATATCAATAATTATCACCTAAATTAGGAACATAAACATTTCCTTACGAGTCGAAATAAAACAGTTCAACATTAACAAAAGTAACTGATTAATCATCAGTAAAAGATGTACCACAGCATCACAAAGCGTAACCTACTCCTTTACACCTCTACAAAGAAACCTAACATGTACAATACATTATCTCAAGGTTTGTAATGCTTAATTATGACACATGAATGTTTCAAGTTAGTGACTTTAACACTTGTTAGGTAACGTTAATCATTAGGTGATTATAACATTCAGTTTATTAATACATAAAGCTATTTCTAACGTAATAAGGCTCATACTTCATAATCTACAACATAATTCTCAATCTTCCACAATTACAATTAATAACGATACAATAATATTACGTATCCCATCTAAACTTTATGGTAGAGATTAATCACCTTCACAGAGAGAATGTGAATGAAGACCTATCTCTATGAATACACCTGAGAAAGTATATATATGAGTGTAAGCGCGTTAACATATAATGGAGAACAGCCCTTTATTGGCTTGAGTGTCCTTATGTAACAGTCTTTAACACCTTGAAAAAAGACCTGAGTTAACTTACATAAGTACTCATTTACTTTCCATATCAGTCCATATATTTATCCTTCATCATTCTTCTGTGTTCTATCTCACAATTATTATTTCTATATTTCTATGTCAATTCCAAATTCTATTTAAGTATAGTATCTATATATCCCCATACATCTCATTATGTTGAATCAAATATAGGACACTAATTCAGTTCTGCAAACCTTTTTATAATAATTATGCGTACAAATAGAGGTATATTGATTAATACCACGTATTATATATTCATATCTATTCAATGGCCAAGGATATTAGCGTATGAGTCAACAGCCATATATCTATATATATATATATATACGTCAATGGTGAGTACTAGTTTAGTCACATGTTTACTCTCATTGGCTTAGCTATCGAGATACTACTTATATAGAAGAGAGGTATGTATATACGAGTTTCAAATTCCTTCTGTTTAGAATTATATTCAATATAAAATGGTTCATCTAAGTCCCAATACACATATAGCATAGCGTCACTTATACTTACGGTCAATGTACACCGAGATAACTAATTTATTTGTAAGAGTGTGAGATCTAACCTAAGTTTCTCGTTCTACTCTCTCAGATCCTTACCTATTGGAGGACCTGCATTCACTCTCTTAGTGGAGTAAATGCACGGCACTAATATATACCGTTATTCGGCCATAATCCCTCCAAGAGATTAGATACTTTTATAATGATTAAGGTCATACCAAGTTATCAATGTTTCGACTCACGTTTCCATTATTCCAATCTTGAGGAGCTTAGAAAACTCCTTCCGTGTGCGTTGTCCAGCTTATGGGTATATACGTTCACTCCTCGCGTCCGTCGAACTGACTCTTTCCGTCTCACCCACTAAACTCGTCTTCTCTCTCTCGATATATATATTATATATATTATATAATATATTATATATATATATATATATAGTAGGTATCAAGTTTTATGTAAGAGATGATATCTATTTAGTACTCAAAACTCTATCTTTTATTGAGTAGTACTTGGTATTGCGGGTGATATATATATATATAATATAGAGAGAGAGAGATTTGAGTGTGAGGAGGGGTTGTGTTCAAGTAGATCCTTATATGGGTATACTTATGATATTTTTTTTTTTTGAAGTGAACGGCTACCACGATCTGCCCACCCTCCTTTTCAAATAAACTGGGCAACTTGCGAACGCAGTCCCTGCATTGATATCGCAGTGGGAACTTGACGGGCTAGTTCTAAATATAGATACTTATGAAATACAACCTAAATTAAAAACTATCAAAATGTTAAATTACAAAATAAATAAAAAAAATTAAACCATAATTAAATATTATCTAAATATTTATATTAATATATATATATCCATTTATATTATTTATTTTATATTTTAATTTATTTTTATTATATATTTAAATTATTATTTATTATTTTATTTATTATATTAACTTTATATTATAATATATATTTAGATTTATTATATTTTTTTTTTTTCATAGTCCCAAGTAGAAATATTCAATGCACACAAAATAACAAAACAATACGACACAAGTAAACCCACCAATAGGCGTTTGTCATATGGTTTACAATTCCACAGTATATTGGATGGAGCCAAGAAAAAACAAATGAGATATAGTATAGAGATGAGTCAAGGAAATGTCCAACAGAAACATACTAGTGGCTGGACAGAAGGCAGGGGTGCACCATATACAAACGATCCTGGTGAGTCTGCTCAATAACTCACTATACATTACTCCGAATTTTCTGAAATCATACACGGCACTCTCTTGTGTTAACTACATTAATTATTTATATATATTAATATTAATATTAATATTAATATATATAATATATATTAATATATTAATAATTATATATATTATATAATATATATTTATTATATATATTATATATATAATATTATATATAATATTATTAAAATATATATATAATAATATATATATATTAATATATCATATATATATATTAATAACGAAAATACGATAATTTAATTACTCTATACTTTAGCTACCTATATAGCGCTCTATATATATATTATATAATATATATATTTATATATACTTCTACAAATCTTACCCAGTATCACCTCATTTTATATATATATAAGTATATATTTACAATACCAACATGTGTAGGTTAAATATCTTATAAGAGTAATATAAAGTGAAATAAAGGAAATAAAAAATATAAATAAATTATTCAATAATTATTAAGACTATAATATACATAATATATAATAAATACTATAATAAAAATAATAACACATACTAATACATACATACACACTATATATATTTATATATATTAATATATTATATGTAAATATTATATATAATATATATATATATATATATATATATATATATATATATATATATATATATATATATATATATATATATATATTATATATATTTATATATATAATATATAATATATAATATATATATATATATATATATAATTAATTATTAATAATATATATAATATTATATATATATTATATTAATATTATATATAATTATATATTATTAATATATTGATATATATAATATAGATGTAAGTCTCTGTCATGTATAATGTTGGATGATGTTATATATATATATATATATATATATATATATATATATATATATGTCTACGTAATTTACATAATCTATTATATGAAAGCTTTATATGCTAAACGAATGCATGTAATATTTTATACTCTTTTGAAGTAATAATGTAATATATGCTACTCCATTCTTGTATAATATATTTTTTTTTTCCTTTTTTAAAGTCTTCCGAATTTTAAAGAAGAAGATAAAGAAAAGAGAAAAAGAAAAGGAAGGAAAGAAAACAAGATAGATAAAGATATAGATAAAGAAATGTTATTTAAAGAAAATTAAAGATAAACGAAATTACCTGAATATAGAAAAGTGGGAAAACAATTAACTAATATATGAACATACATACAGTGGACAATCGATCAGACAAATAGAGAGATAGAATCACAGATAGATAAACAGACAGAGACGCAGATGGACAATCGATCAGACAAATAGAGAGACAGAACCACAGAAAGATAAACAGATAGACAGGCAAGCAGATGTACAATCGAACAGACAAATATAGAGACAGAACCACAGATAGATAATCAAACAGACAGATACGCAGATGGACAATCGAATAGACAAATAGAGAGACAGAAACACAGATAGATAGACAAACAGATACGCAGATGGACAATCGAATAGACAAATAGAGACAGAACCACAGATAGATGAACAAACAGACACGCAGATGGATCAAACAGACAGATAGAGAAACAGAACCACAGATAGATAAGCAAACAGACAGAAACGCAGATGGACAATCGAACATATTAGTAAACAGACAGAACATAGACAATCAGATAGACAGACAGAGGATAGACCAACCAACTGACAGTAAATAAACAGAATCACAGATATTCACATTAAACAAACAAACATACTGATTTTCAATCGAACAGACAAGAAAACAGACGAAATCACAGATTAACAGTCAAACCGACAGGGATTCATTAAACAAGTAAATAGACAGTAACATATAAACTATCAAACAGACAGATATACAGATGCACAATCGAATAGACAAGTAAACAAACAAACTAACAGTAATACAGACAGAGACAAAATGTTCAATCGAACTGACATGTTAACAGACATAACCGACAGAATCACAGATAAGCAAATAAACTAAGACATATTGGACTATTAGACAGACAAAGAGACAGGTAACATGATAGAATCACAAATAGAAATCAAACATACAGATATACGAATAGAAAATCGAACAGACAATTAAACAGATAGAATCACAGATAGACAATCAAACAGATTAACATACAGAAGGATCATCAAACCGACAGAAAAACGAGTGAATTTGACAGACAATCAAACAAGCAAGCATATAGATTGGCAATTGAACAGACAATGAAACAGATATTCAGAAATAGAGAATCAAACAGAAAGACATGCGAATGGACAATCGAGCATACAAGCAAACAGATAAAATATGCAGAAACACAAAAAGTGAGACATGTAGATAGGTAATCGAACAGACAAACAGACAGGAAAGAAGACTATCACTGATATAGAATCAAACAGAGAGACATGCGAATGAACAATCAATCAGATAAGCAAACAGACAGAATCACAGATAAACAATCAAACAGGAAAGCTTATTGATAAGTAATCGAACAGACAAGGAAGCATACAATAGTAGGTAGAGAATCAAACAGACAGAAATGAAAATAAACAGAGTAGCAAACAAATAAACAAACAGAATTACAGAAAAAAATCAAACAAATATACATATGAAAGGCAATTGAATATACAAATAAACAGACAATAACAGATAGAGAATCAAACAGATAGACATACGAATGAACTATTGAACAGACAAGTAAGCAAACAGAATCACAGAAAAACAATCAAACAGATCGAAAAATAGATGTTCATTCGAACGAAGCAAACAGACAGAATCTTAAATCAACAATTAAATAAATATACAGACAAATAGATATGAATCGAACAGGCAAATAAACAGATAATGACAAATATAAAATTAAA